>SZWC01034285.1:0-11538 GCA_023375785.1 Penium margaritaceum | reverse complement strand
CCCCCCCCCCCCCCTCCCCAGGTCGCGAGCCTATTCTATATTGCACGTACAAGGATTCAAACTTAGGACCTACCGCACCAGAGTATAACTATGTAAGCACTAGGCGAACTCACATGGTGTTCATATGATGTCCAAATGAAATCATAAGGGTTCCTATGGGTAAAGGGCATGAAGTAAGAGGGTGTAAGATTACAGGGTAGTTTTCAAAAGCATGAATGAGAACAAAGTTAACTTAATCATAACAAAATGACGCAGACAGGATTTCAAATATTGCAACTGTGAGCTTGAATAACCTCTCAACCATTGCTCTGATTGCCTAGCCATAAAAATGAAAGTTTACCACACACAGTGAAACTATTTTGTTGATATTCAGTGACACAAGCATACTTTGGTTTGTCCTTGTGCATGGTAACCACACCGTGCCACCACTTATCAAAGGTCTTTGTACTTGCTAGTCGATACCAAGTATTCACAAACCATTGTTTCTCCCTCTGCCCATTTTTGACTTGTATTATGAGTTGTGAACGTTGACCTCACACACTAAACTTCTTTGGTCATGAGCAGTGATGTATGCCTACTTGGGTAGGTCATTGTGCACTGTAGCCATACCGTGCAAATACGTACAAAAAATCTTTGTACCTGCTAGAACATACATAGTGTTTTGAAACCATGTTTTCCCCCTCTGACAATTTGTGACTTATGTCATGGGTTGTGAACGTTGACCATCCATATTGAAATTACTTGGTCATGGTTAGTGACATATGCCTAGTTTGGTTTGTCACTGTACGTGGTTACCACGCCATGTCACTACGTATTGAAGGTCTTTGTGCTTTCTGTTTGATAGCCAGTGTTCCGAAACCATTGTTACCCTCCTCTCACTATCAGTGACTCGTGTCGTGAGTTGTCAAGGCTGACCACATGAAGTGAAATTTGTTGGTTATGGTCAGTGACATGTGCATACTTTGTTTGGTCACTGTGAATGGTAGCCATGCTGTGCCACTACATATTTAAGGTATTTGTACTTGCTAGTCGATAAATAGTATTCACAAACCTTTCTCTTCCACCCTGACCATTTGTGACTCTTGTTATGAGTTGTCAAAGTTCACAACACTTAGTGAAATCATTTGGTCATGGTCAGTATCATATGCTTACTTTGGTTGGTCATCGTGCATGGTATCCACACCGTGCCATAACGTATTGAAGGATCTTGTGCTTGCTAGTTGATGCCTGGTGTTCCCAAACCATTGTCTCCCCCTCTGACCATTTGTGACTCCCATTATGAGTTGTCAGCGCTGACCACACACAGCGGATGCCTTTGGTCAAAGGTAGTACATATGCCTACTTTGGTTGGTCATTTTGCATGGTAGCCACACTGTGCTTATACTGATTGAAGGTTGCTGTACTTGCTAGTTGAGAACTGATATTCACAGACCATTGTTCCCCCTCTGACCGTTTGTGACTCGTGTTATGGTTGGTGAATGTTGACCACCCATATTGAAATTCTTTCATCATGGCCGGTGACATATGCCTAGTTTGGTTGTTTGGTGTACATAGTAGCCACACTATGCCACTACGTATTGAAGATATTTGTCCTTTCTAGTCGATACATTGGGTTCCCAAACCATTGTCTCTCCCTCTGACCATCTGTGACTCGTGGTATGAGTTGTCAATGTTGACCATACATAGTGGACTTCTTTGGTCATAGTCAGTAACGTGTGCATCCTTCGGTTGGTCACTGTGCATGCTAGCCACACCGCGCCACTACTTGTTGAAAAAATTTCTACTTGCTACTTGATAGATAGTATTCCCAACCCATGGTTTCTCCCACAAACCATTTGTGACTCGTGTTATGAGTTTTCAATGTTAACCACACACTGTGAAATCCGTTTGGTCATGGTTTGTGACATATGCCTGCTTTGGGTTGTCACTGTACATGGTTACCACGCCGTGTAATAATGTATCAAAGGTCTTTGTGGTTTCTTGTTGACAGCTAGTGTTCTGAAACCATTGTTAGCCCCCTCTGACTACCTGTGACTCGTGTTGTGAGTTGTCAACATTGACCACATGAAGTGAAATTCTTCGGTCATGGTCAGTGACATATGCATACGTTGGTTGGTCACTGTGCACTGTAGCCACGATGTGCCACTGCACATTGAAGGTATTTGTACTTGCTAGTCCATAACTAGAACTCATAAACCATTATCTTCCACTCTGACCAGTTGTGACTCGTGTTATGAGTTGTCAAAGTTTACCACACATGGTGACATTCTTTGGTTTTGGGTAGTGATATGGTTGTTCACCGTGCATAGTATCCACACCGTGCCACAACGTACTGAATGTCATTGTGCTTGCTAGTTGATACCTAGTGTTCCCAATCAACTGTTCCCCCCTCTGACTATTTGTGACTTGTATTATGAGTTGCCAACGTTGACCATACACAGCGGATACTGCCTTTGGTCAAAGGCAGTACATATGCCTACTTTGGTCAGTCATTGTGCATGGTAGCCACACCGTGCTACTAATGACTGAAGGTCGTTGTACTTGCTAGTTGTTAACTGACATTCCCGGACTATTGTTTCCCCCTTTGACCGTTTGTGACTCGTGTTATGGTTGGTGAACGTTGACCACCCATATTGACATTCTTTGGTCATGGTCAGTGACATATGCCTAGTTTGGTTGTTTGGTGTGCATAGTAGCCACACCGTGCCACTACGTATTTAAGTTATCTGTCCTTTATAGTCCATGCTTAGGGTTCCCAACCCATTGTCTCTCCCTCTTACCATTTGTGACTCGTGTTTTGAGTTGTCCATGTTGACCACACGTAGTGGACTTCTTCCGTCTTAGTCAGTGTCGTATTCATCCTTTGGTTGGTCACTGTTCACGCTAGCCACACCGTGCCACTACTTGTTGAAGTTCTTCATACTTGCTAGTTGATAACTAGTGTTCCCGACCCATTGTTTCCCCCTCTGACCATTTGTGACTCGTGTGATGAGTTTTCAACGTTGAGCACACAGTGTGAAATTTGTTGGTCATGGTTAGTGACATATGCCTAGTTTGGTTTGTCACTGTACGTGGTTACCAGGCCGTGTTACTACGTATTGAAGGTCCTTGTGCTTTCTAGTTGATAGCTAGTGTTCCCAAACCATTGTTACCCTCCTCTGACTATCAGTGAGTTGTGTCGTGAGTTGTCAACGCTGACCACATGAAGTGAAATTCGTTGGTCGTGGTCAGTGACATATGCATACATTGGTTGGTTACTGTGCATGATAGCCATGCTGTGCCCCTACATATTGAAGGTATTTGTACATGCTAGTCCATAAATAGTAGCCACAAACCTTTATCTTCCACCGTGACCATTTGTGACCCGTATTATGAGGTGTCAAAGTATACCACACTTGGTGAAATTATTTGGTCATGGTCAGTGACATAACCCTACGTTGGTTGGTCATCGTGCATGGCAGTGACATTGTGCCACAACATGTTAAAGGTCCTTGTGCTTGCTAGTTGATACCTGGTGTTCCCAAACCATTGTCCCCCCCACTGACAATTTGTGACTCCTAATATGAGTTGTCAACGCTAACCACACACAGCGGATTTCTTTGGTCAAAGGTAGTACATATGCCTACTTTTGTCGGTCATTGTGCATGGTAGTTACACCGTGCTTATACTGATTGAAGGTCACTGTACTTTCTTGTTGAAAACTGATATTCATAGACCATTGTTTCCCCCTCTGGCCGTTTGTGACTCGTGTTATGGTTGGTGAATGTTGAGCACCCATATTGAAATTCTTTCATCATGGCCGGTGACATATGCCTAGTCTGGTTGTTTGGTGTGCATAGTAGCCACACCGTGCTGCTTCGTATGTAAGATATTTGTCCTTTCTAGTTGATACACATGGTTCCAAAACCATCGTCTCTCCCTCTGACCATTCGTGCCTTGTGTTATGAGTTGTCAATGTTGACCATACAGAGTGGACTTCTTCGGTCATAGTCAGGGACGTGTGCATCCTTTGGTTGGTCATTCTGCATGCTAGCCACACCGTGCCAGTTCTTGTTAAAAAGAACTGGCACTATCTTTCTACTTGCTAGTTGATTACTAGTGTTCCCAACCCATGGTTTCCCCCACTGACCATTTATGACTCGTGTTATGAGTTTTCAACGTTAACCACACACTATGAAATCCGTTTGGTCATGGTTTGTGACATATGCCTATTTTGGTTTGTCACTGTACATGGTTACCACGCCGTGTCATTACGTATCGAAGTTCTTTGTGCATTCTTCTTGACAGCTAGTGTTCCTGAACCATTGTTAGCCCCCTCTGAATATCTGTGACTTGTGTTGTGAGTTGTCAACATTGACCACATCACGTGAATCATTTGGTCATGGTCAGTGACATCTGCATACTTTGGCTGGTCACTGTGCATTGTAGCCACACTGTGCCACTGCATATTGAAGGTATTTTTACTTGCTAGTCGATAACTAGTATTTAGAAACCATTATCGTCCACTCTGAGCATTTGTGACTTGTGTTATGAGTTTTCAAAGTTTACCACACGTGGTGAAATTCTTTGGTCATGGTCAGTGACATATGGTTGGTCATCGTGCATGGTATCCACACTGTGCCACAACGTACTGAAGGTCATTTTGCGTGCTAGTTGATACCTGGTGTTCCCAAACAATTGTTTCCCCCTCTGACTATTTGTGACTCGTATGATGAGTTGCCAATGTTGACCATACACAGCGGATGTTTTTGGACAAAGGCAGTACATATGCGGCATATGGTGCACACAGGTTCCAGGAACCGCGGTTCTGGAACCGTGGTTCCGGTTCCGGAACCAGAACCGCGGTTCCAGTTCCAAGATTCTGGAACCGTCCAGGAACCGCGGTTCCTGAGCCCAGGTATCTGGAGGAGATAATGTGTGGGGAGTTGGGAGGTTTTAGGATGTTTTCTCTGATGTGGCACCCTTTAAGGCCATGTGAGTACTCTAATCAATAACCCACATACAACTAAGAAGTGTTGAAGGTCTTTACCCTTGTATTTTTGGACAAACAACCTGATAGCGGTAGCCGATTATGCTTCACGTTCCTTGCGTACGAGAGGAACTTCTGTGGAACCGTGACTGGAACCGTGGTTCCATGAGGAACCGCGGTTCCGGAACCGGAACCGCGGTTCTGGTTCCAAGCTGGAACCGGAACTGGAGTTCCGGTTCCATTCCCAGAACCGCAGTTCCGTACCGGTTTGCAGCCTTACATATGCCTACATTGGTAGGTCAATTTGCATTGTAGCCACATCGTGCTACTCCTGATTAAAGGTCGTTGTACTTGCTAGTTGAGAACTCATATTCCCGGACCATTGTTTCCCCCTCTGGCCGTTTGTGACTCGTGTTATGGTTGGTGAACGTTCACCACCCACATTGAAATTCTTTGGTCACGGTCAGTGACCAAGTAATATTTGCCTATTTTGGTTGTTTGGTGTACAAAGAAGCCACACCGTGCCACTATGTATTGAATTTATTTGTCCTTTCTAGTCCATGCATAGGGTTCTAAACCATTGTCTCTCGCTCTGACCATTCGTGACTCGTGTTGTGAGTTGTCAATACTGACCTCAAATAGTGGACTTCTTCCGTCATACTCAGTGACGTATTCATCCTTTGGTTGACCACCGTGCATGCTAGCCACACCGTGCCACTGCTTGTTGAAGTTCTTCATACTTGCTAGTTGATAACTATTGTTCCCAACCCATTGTTTCCCCCTCTGACCATTTGTGACTCGTGTGATGAGTTTTCAACGTTGACCACACACCGTGAAATTCGTTGGTCATGGTTAGTGACATATGCCTAGTTTGGTTTCTCACTGTACGTGGGTACCACGCTGTGTCACTACGTAATAAAGGTATTTGTGCTTTCTAGTTAAAAGTCAGTGTTCTGAAACCATTGCCATCCCACTCTGACTATCAGCGACTTGTGTTGTGAGTTGTCAATGCTGACCATATGAAGTGAAATTTGTTGGCCATGGTCTGTGACACATGCATACTTTGGTTGGTCACTGTGCATGGTAGCCACAATGTGCCACTACATGTTGAAGGTATTTGTACTTGCTAGTGGATAACTAGTATTCACAAACCTTTATCTTACACCCTGACCATTTGTGACTTGTGTTATGAGTTGTCAAAGTTTACCACACTTCATGATATAATTTGATCATGGTCACTGACATATGCCTACTTTGGTTGGTCATTGTGCATGGTATCCACACCGTGCCACAACTTATTGAAGGTCCTTGTGCTTGCTAGTTCATACCTGATGTTCCCAAACCATTGTCTCCCCCTCTGACCATTTGTGACTCCCATTATGAGTTGTCAACGTTGACCACACACAGCGGCTTTCTTTGGTCAAAGGCAGTACATATGCCTACTTTGGTCGGTCATTGTGCATGGTAGCTACACCGTGCTTATAGTAATTGAAGGTCACTATACTTGCTATTTGAGAACTGATATTCCCATACCATTGTTTCCCCTTCTCACCGTTTGTGACATGTGTTATGGTTGGTGAACGTTGACCACCCATATTGAAATTCTCTGGTCAGTGACATGCCTAGTTTGGTTGTTTGGTGTGCATAGTAGCCACACAGTGCCACTACCTGTTGAAGCTCTTTGTCCTTTCTACTCAATACATAGGGTTCCCAAACCATTGTCTCTCCCTCTGACCATTTGTGACGCGTGTTAGAGTTGTCAATGTTGACCACACATAGTGGGCTTATTCGATCATAGTCAATGACGTATGCATCCTTTGGTTGGTCACTTTGTATGCTAGCCATACCGTGCCACTACTTGTTGAAGGTCTTTGTACTTGCTAGTTGATAACTAGTGTTCCCAACCCATTCTTTCCCCCTCTGACCATTTGTGACTTGTGTTATGAGTTTTCAACGATGGCCACACACTGTGAAATTCTTTTGGTCATGGTTAGTGACATATGCCTACTTTGGTTTGTCATTGTACATGGTTACCACGTCCTGTCACTACGTATCGAAGGCCTCTGTTCTTTGTAGTTGATAGCTAGTGTTCACAAACAATTGTTACCCCCTCTGAATATCTGTGACTCGTGTTGTGAGTTGTCAACATTGACCATGTGAAGTGAAATTCTTTGGTCATGGTCAGTGACACATGCATGATTTGGTTGGTCAGTGTCCATTGTAGCCACACTGTGCCACTGCATATTGGAGGTATTTGTGCTTGCTAGTCGATAACTAGTATTTATAAACCATTATCTTCTAATCTGACCATTTGTGACTTGTGTTATGAGTTGTCAGTGTTTACCACACACGGTGACATTATTTGGTCAGGGTTAGTGGCATATGGTTGGTCATCGTGCATGGTATCCATACTGTGCCACAACGTACTGAAGGTCATTGTGCTTGCTAGTTGATACCTGGTGTTCCCAAACAATTGTTTCCCCCTCTGACTATTTGTGATGCGTATTATGAGTTGCCAACGTTGACCATACACATCGGATTTCTCTGGTCAAAGGCAGTACACATGCCTAGTTTGGCCGGTCATTGTGCATGGTAACCACATCGTGCTATTACTGACTGAATGTCATTGTACTTGCTACTTGGTATCTAGTATTCCCAGACCATTGTTTCCTCCTCTGACAATTTGTGACCCATGTTATTGGTTGTCAGCGTTGACCACACATAGTAAAACTATTTGGTCATGGTAAGTGGCCCATGCCTACTGTGGTTGGTCATTGTGCATGGTAGCCACACTGTTCCACTACTTGTTGAAAGTCGTTGTACTTGCAAGTCAATGAATAGCAAAAGGTTTCTCCCTTTGACACCAGGTCGGTTCTTGTTGATTTGTTACGCGTAGGTGCCTTTGCTGGAATACTCCCTCCCACCCCCCTAGATGGATGTTCCGTGGACGACCTGGAGGACAGATTTGCGACCGCATTATGACACCTCCCCCCCCCCCTACCCCCCCACGGCTTAGGCTCAAAGGTAGAGTTGAGGTATAACAACACGCCCGCCCCCCTCCCCCCCAGGGCGCGAGCCTACTGTATATNGCACGGTAGCCACACCGTGCCAATACATACAGAAAATCTTTGTACTTGCTAGAAGATACATATTGTTTTGAAACCATGTTTTCCCCCTCTGACCATTTGTGACTTGTGTCATGGGTTGTGAACGTTGACCACCCATATTGAAATTCTTTGGTTATGGTTAGTGACATATGCATACTTTGGTTGGTCACTGTGCATGCTAGCCACGCTGTGCCACTGCATATTGAAGGTATTTGTAATTGCTAGTCGATAACTAGTATTCACAAACCTTTATCTTCCACCCTGACCATTTGTGTTATGAGTTGTCAAAGTTTACCACACTTAGTGAATTTATTTGGTCATGGTCAGTTACATATGCCTACGTTGGTTGGTCATCGTGCATGGTACCCACACCGTGCCACAACGTATTGAAGGTCCATGTGCTTGCTAGCTGATACCTGGTATTCCCAAACCATTGTCTCCACCTCTCACAAATTGTGACTCCTATTATAGGTTGTCAACGCAGCGGATTTCTTTGGTCAAAGGTAGTATGTATGCCTACTTTGGTCGGTCATTGTGCATGGTAGCCACACCGTGCTTATACTCATTGAAGGTCGCTGTACTTGCTAGTTGATAATGTTGGCCTGAGGGTGAGTGTGCACCCTGGAGGGTCCCTAGCAGTGGCTGGTTCAAACCACCAACTGTTTTTGGAGAGACTGAAACTATGGAGGCAACTGGTTCCAAGGATGGCAAAATCTGGTCAGAAAGTGAGGCAATATTTTTGGCCTCAATTGGATGGGAAATAACCCCTTATCAAGACTCAAAAGCAGTGGCATTTTATAGCCACTGATCTAAGCTTTCCAGAACACCAAAGCATGCCAGATTTGGAGCTTCCTAGCAGATTCTATGGCTTCTAGAGTGCTCCTTGGTAGGCTGTCCTTTTCCCACCTAGGAAGGCATCCCTTCCCTCCTCTAGAAGCTTCTGCCCCTTCCTAGATTCCTCAGCTTGCTTCTAGTAGGAGGGAAGGTGTCCAGAATACCAAGACACCTCTAGATGCCTTGTAGGACAAGTCACCCCTTCTAGAAGGTGTGCCACCTTCCTGGACCCTCACCTGGCCTTCTAGAAACTTAAAGAGGAATTGTAGAGGTTGAGCTAGCTTCCTCGCATCTATTTTTTACCTCCCTTGAGGCAGGGCAGAATTTCATCTTGTGGGACTTGAACTCGGGCCCCTGCCTCTAGAGGTGGACACCATTAACCACTAAGCCACCTTGGCTTGTCTTTTTGGTGTTCCTTTTTGGAGTCACTCCTGCCATGGTGAGGAGCATCACTCCAACAATCTCCCCCTTGCGCATCATCCATGGCAGTTGTCCATGCTCAACCTGCAACTGAAGAGCTTTTCTCCTCATGGGAGGCAAGCTTACATTTTATTGCTCCCTCCCACTCAGCCCCATCCTTCTTGTGCAGTGCCTCCTTGAGGCTCCTCTTGCACGAACTTAGTCCAAATGTCCTTGTCGGCATCGTATCTTTTTGTCCTTCTTCGCACACGGCTGCTTGTGCGGGGCTGTTGAGGCGGTTATTGTTGTTGCTGTCCCCTTTTGGCGCCATCCTCTCGAAGCGCCTGTTCCCCCTCTCTTGGAGACCTTGGAGACATCAGTCGACTCCCTGCCTTCACGTTCATCTCCGGTGCTTTAGATTCCTCATCCGAACTGGCCGGAACAAATTGTGCCATTCGCCTATCCCTCGGGCGATCATCTCCGGCTGGTGCTGCTACGAGGACGTCACCCTCATTCATGTCCTCCGGCGTCTTCCCCTCAAGGAGTGGCATCCACTCCCCCCTCTTGGAGAGACCTGCCTCCTTGTCTGTCCAACGGCTTTTCTCGTCAAATGTGACGTCGCGACTGTGCACAATCTGCTGCCTCCTTGGGTCAAAGAGCCGATACGCCTTGCTTCCGGTCTCATATCCAAGGAAAATACACCGACGGGTACGCGGGTCCAGCTTGCTCCGTCCCTCACGTGCCTGCACCATTGCATGTGTAACACAACCAAACATGCGGAGATGACCCACCGCCGGCTTCCTCCCGCTCCACACTTCTTGTGGCGTCTTCCACACATTGCTCTCTTTTCCTTCACCGGCTTGGTCGGCATGAGATTCATGATGTACGCTGTTGTCCTTGCCGCCTCCGCCCAATACCGTTGTGTAAGGCCAGCGTCACTCAACATGGATCGCACCATGTTAAGGATTGTGCGATTCGCTCTCTCTGCGATGCCATTCTGTTGTGGGGAGTGTGGAGTTGTTTTCCGCCACTCAATCCCCTTGCTCTTAATCCACCCAAGGCACCCCCCATATTCACCGACGTTGTCACTCCGGAACGCCTTCACCTTCAACTCTGTTTGCCGCTCCACATCAGCCACAAACTCTTGCATGCACGCAAGGACCTCACTCTTCCGCTTCATTGGGTAGAGGTAGAGTTTCCGGCTGTGGTCATCGATGAAGGTGAGGAAGTAGCGAGCTTCGCTCATGGAGCTCTCAAGCGGTCCACACACATCTGTGTGTACCACGGCCAGTTTTGCCGATGCACGCGTCCCCTTGGGGACAAACGGCTGCTGAGTTGATTTGCCAATGATGCATGGCTCACACACGGTCTTCTTGGTTCCCTCAAGGCCGCTGATTTGGAGACCCCGCACCACTTCCCTGTTAGCCATCTCTTTCACTGTTGACGGAGAAATGTGGCAGAGTCGGCGGTGCCATAGGTCCAAATCTCCTCCATCCTTTGTTGCAAGGTTGGCGGCGTTGGACCCCACCCGGCTGCTCAGGATCTTTGCGCGTAGCAGGTACAAGTCGTCCTCCCTCTTGGCACGCGCAATCACCTCACCTTTGCCTTCTTTGCGGATGACGGCCTCCTTCTTTGCGAAGAGCACCTCAAGTCCCTTGTTGGTAAGGCGGCTGACGGAGAGCAGGTTTGCCCCAAAGTTGGACATATGCAGCACATCGTAGATTGTGCTCGTGACAGGTTTTCCATCCACAATTGACTCAATGCGGACGTTACCCTCACCGGCGGCCACTTCTGTTTTTCCATTGGCCACCGTCATGCCTCTCTCCGAGGCGTCGTAGGTGAAAAATACCGCCCTGTTGCATTGCGTGTGGCGGCCTGATCCGGAGTCGATGACGGCAACTCCCGGATCCTTCAAGTTGGTGGAGTTGTACGCCATAAGGGCGTGCTCATCTTTCTTCCCGCCCCGCTGCAACCGATCTGTTTTCATCTTAGGACAGTTGCGCGTGTAGTGGCCCTCCTTGCCGCAGTTGCAGCACTCCCCCTTCTTGTCACCCTTCTTAGTGCCCTGTTTGGCACCCTTCCACTTGTCGCCTCGGCCTCCACTTTGAGGATGAACCGTGTAAGCTGAAGTTGATGCCGCTGCACTCTCTCGACCGCCACGTCGCATCCACTCATTGCGCACGTACTCAGCAACCTTCGGGTACTTCAGCTCGTCGGAAGGCCAGCCAC
>SZWC01034277.1:0-13241 GCA_023375785.1 Penium margaritaceum | reverse complement strand
TTTACCTCCATGGGCCCCTGCCACCTCAACTTCCGTTGTGCTAACGGGAGGGTGGAACCAGCTGAAGGGATGGGTGACAAGCTGGTCACCATCCAGGTGAATGGCCAAGAGAAGGAGCTCAAGCTCACCGAGGCAGTCTATCTGCCCAACTTCGCTGCCAACCTACTCTCTGTCGGCAAGATTACTGACCGAGACATGACGGTCGTCTTCGACAAGAACAGGGCCGTTATCCTTCCCACGTTGGCAGTGAAAATACAGTACGCTGCAAAGAGTGTGGTGGCGGATGTACCACGCGTGGACGGCCTCTACATCCTCCAAACCAAGGTGGAGGGTGCTGCCGAAGCTGGGGCAGCCATGACTGCCGGGGGCAGTCAGGTGGTAGAGGCAGAAAGCAGCCGCCCGTCAACAGCAGCAGATATAACAAAATCAGTGGAAGCTGCAGCACCCACCCAACCCGAAGCAGTCCCTGGGACTGCCACGGCATCGGAAGCGAACTGTGGCCAAGATCTTTGGCACAGGCGCTTGGCCCACGCCGCCCACTCCACATTGGAGACAATGGGCAAACACGAGCTGGTACGAGGCCTGGCCTTGGGGAAGGGAGAGGGTCCGGGGAAGGTGAAGAACGTATGTGAGGCTTGCCTCATGGGCAAGGCTAAGAGGAAAGGGCGCAAGGGGAAAAAGCACGGAAACTTGGCAAATGAACCTCTCGAGTTGGTCCACACCGACGTGTGTGGGCCGATGCGAACAGCCTCAGTCGGAGGCTGCAGGTATTTCCTCACCTTCACAGATGACAAAACGAGGAAGATCTGGACGTACTTCATGAAGCAGAAGAGTGAGGTAAAGGAGCATCTGCAGCACTTCGTCGCAATGGTTGAGCGACAGACCGACAAGAAGGTCAAGGCCCTTCGTTGTGATAACGGTGGGGAATACAAGGCCTGTGAAGGCTGGCTAGCGGAGCAGGGGATACGACAAGAAAAAACGGTACCTGAGTCGCCCGAGAGCAACAGTGTCGCTGAACGGCTCAACCAAACCATCCTCGGGATGGTAAGAACGATGTTGTATGAAGGAAAGCTGCCAAGAAGGTTCTGGGCCGAGGCTACTAGGACAGCGGCCTACATCATCAACCTCACACCTGCATCAGCCCTTCGAGGAAAGGGGAAAAAGAAGCTGCCGCCGATGACCCCACAAGAGTCATGGTCGGTTAAGAAACCAGATGTCTCACATCTGCAAGTGTTTGGTTGCCAAGCCTATGCCAAGAAGCTGACGAGGGAGGGTGCCAGTAAGCTGGATCCGCAGGCCAAGAAATGTCTGGTCTTGGGTTACGACAGTGCCCAACGCTCTTACAGGCTCTGGGACCTACAAGGCAACAAAGTGATTCGTAGTAAAGACGTGGACTTCAACGAGGCTGTCGTAGGAGCATAGCAGCAGTTCAAGGACGAGCCAGTGCCCAAACCGGGTGAATGGCTGGTTTTACTGGAGACAGGTGATAAGGCACCACAGGGATGGAGCAGCAACAAGGCAACAGAAGCAAGAGGAGTGGTAGCTTCAGGGAGAGCCGCAACAGAGGACTCTGATGTTGATTCAGATTCCACCTCCTCTAATGATGAGGACTCTTCCACTGAGGGAGAGTCTGTGGTAAGAGAATCGGAGCAGCAAGAGCAGCAGCAACAGGAGCAACAACAGCAGCCGTCGCAGCATCAGACAGTAAGACGCAGCTCGCGCTTATCTATCCCACCACGACAGTATGATGCTACAACTGGTGAGTGGACTGGTCTGAGTTACGCCTTTGTGGCTCAAGGAGAGCCATCCACAGTGGCAGAAGCACTTACTCTACCGGATGGGGCCAAGTGGAAGGCCGCCATCAAAAGCGAGTTGGCCTCGCACAAGGAGAACAGTACATGGAAGCTGGTGGACCGGCCCGCTGGCGCTCACGTTGTAGGGTGCAAGTGGGTCATGGTCAAGAAGCTGAAGCAGGATGGGACCATCGACCGCCACAAGGCGCGGCTGGTGGCCAAGGGTTTTGCGCAGCGGCCGGGGAGCGAGTACGATGAGACGTACGCGCCCGTCGTCACCTTTGCAACGATCCGGTCTCTCCTCGCAACAGCAGCAGCCAAGAACATAGAGGTTCACCAAATGGATGTCAAGACTGCATTTCTCTACGGAAAGCTTGACAAAAGAAGTCCTGATGGAGGTGCCTGAGGGGGTGGATGCACCACCTGGAAAAGTTTGTAAGCTCGACAAGTCATTGTATGGGCTGAAACAGGCCCCAAGGTGCTGGTACAAGGAGATGGACGCCTTCATGGAGGGGTCCGGATACGGTCACTGCGAGAACGACCTCAGTATGTACGTACGAGAGGACGAGGATGGCCTCGTCTTGGTGGCTCTTTACGTCGATGATCTCATCATCTGCGCATCATCGACAAAGCTGCTGAAGAACATCAAGATGCAGCTGAGCAGCCGGTTCCAGATGAAAGAACTGGGACCTCTTGAGTACTACCTAGGCATCAGTGTCACGCGGGATCGCTCGGCCGGCACCGTCAGGCTCAGCCAGACCAAATACATTGATCACATCCTCAAGCGGTCCAACATGGAGGACTGCAAACCCGTCAGCACCCCCATGGCAGCAGATTGCATCCTCACCTCAAGTGCCGCTCCTACCAACAAAGCAGAGCAGGTCGACATGGCAGGCGTGCAATATCAGTCTGCCGTGGGCAGTCTAATGTACGCGATGGTCGCGACTCGCCCCGACATCTGCCACGCTGTGGGGCAGGTGAGCAGGTATGTGGCCAACCCTGGGCCACAACACTGGCAAGCAGTGAAGCAGATCTTTCGCTACCTGAAGGGCACGCGGCACTTGGGCATCCAGTACGGTGGGGTGCCACAGTCGAACTCCTTGCGGCTCATGGTGTATACCGATGCTGATTGGGCTGGGAATGTCGACGACCGCAAGTCCACGTCGGGCTACGTGTGCGTGCTGAACGGAGGAGCCGTGTCATGGGCAAGCTGTAAGCAGGACTGCGTCTCCCTCTCCACTGCCGAAGCAGAGTACATTGCTCTAGCGGAAGCGTGCAAGGAGACAATGTGGCTGCGTAGCCTGCTCCAAGAGATACGAGCACCTCAATCGGCCGCAACGGTAGTCAAGGTGGACAACAAGTCTGCCATCGACAGTCCAAATATGGCACCTTGACGCGGAGGACAAAACACATCGAAGTTCGGTACCACTTCAGTCGCGACCTGGTCACTAAGGGAGTGCTGGAGCTTGAGCACGTTGCGTCCAAGCTCAACCGGGCAGACATGCTGACAAAACCCCTTCACCGAGAACTCCACCTTGCAGCAAGACAGAGTATCGGCATGAAGAGCGTAAGTGACGAAGACTGAAGAGAGGACAAGTGGCCAGAGGTGCAAGGGAGAGATTGTTGTTATCTGAATGCCCCTTGGCCACTAGTCTCCAGAATTGGCGAGTAGTGGACGGACCAGGCATGCACTGCTCATGTGGAGCAAGTCCCCTGGGTCCGGTCCAACAGACCAGGCATGCACTGTCCTTGTTCAAGGATAAGTCCCCTGGGTTTTTCTGATGATGGCTATTCAGATTGTCAATCTGACCGTACCGATGGAAAGAGCAGGTGTCAAACTGTCAGCTATCCAAGTTTCGGGCTGATCCAACGGTCGGATTGGAAGATGCAAGATGTGCCTTGGATCAGGGGATGTCTTCCCTGATTGAGGGGATGACCTCCTTAATTTAAGAAGTGACATCGGCCGAGGCGCGCGCGCTTCGGGTTAGCCGAGGCGCGTGCGCTTTGGCTGCCAAAGGCACTCCTTAGTTATTTATACCTTGTACTTGCCATTGTCTCAACTACTCCTTCACTTGATGTCTCTTGTTTGAGCTGTGCGCTTGAGACTGAGCTTGATATGAACTGCTAAGGTGGTTGTAATCTTGCTCGTGTGAGAGTGCTGACTTAAATTGTTGGACTCTCACACCAAGGAAGATGAAGGCTTAGAGGGAGGGAGCCCCTAAGACCTGGAGCGAAAGCACCTGGGTAGCTAGGTCTCACCAGAGGCATAGTTAATTCCTTGGGGGTGATCGTGATCCTTGGGTGAAATTCCCTTGGACGGTCGGCAGTTGCCATTGTGTCGGCGCTGTTTTATAGACCGGAGCCTCAGGCCACGTGACTCACGAATAACATTTGCACCACTCCGCAACCAGTTCGTACCACTCCGCAACCAGCTTGCACCACTCCGCAACAAGTTCGCATCACTCTGCAACCAGTTCGCACCATTCCGCAACCAATTCGCACCACTCAGCAACCAGTTTGCACCACTCCGCAACCACTTCGTACCACTCCGCAAGCAGTTCGCACCACTCCGCACCCAGTTTTCACCACTATGCAACCAGTTCGCACCACTTCGCAACCAGTTTGCACCACTCCCCACCCAGTTCGCACCACTCCCCAACCAGTTCGCACGACTCCGCAACCAGTTTGTACCACTAGGCAACGAGTTTGCACTCCGCAACCAGTTCGGACCACTCAGCGACCAGTTCGTACCACTCTGCAACCAGTTTGCCCCACTCTCGACCAGTTTGCACCACTCCCCACCCAGTTCGCACCACTCCCCAACCAGTTCGCACGACTCCGCAACCAGTTTGTACCACTAGGCAACGAGTTTGCACTCCGCAACCAGTTCGGACCACTCAGCGACCAGTTCGTACCACTCTGCAACCAGTTTGCCCCACTCTCGACCAGTTTGCACCACTCCCCACCCAGTTCGCACCACTCCCCAACCAGTTCGCACGACTCCGCAACCAGTTTGTACCACTAGGCAACGAGTTTGCACTCCGCAACCAGTTCGGACCACTCAGCGACCAGTTCGTACCACTCTGCAACCAGTTTGCCCCACTCTCGACCAGTTTGCACCACTCCCCACCCAGTTCGCACCACTCCCCAACCAGTTCGCACGACTCCGCAACCAGTTTGTACCACTAGGCAACGAGTTTGCACTCCGCAACCAGTTCGGACCACTCAGCGACCAGTTCGTACCACTCTGCAACCAGTTTGCCCCACTCTCGACCAGTTTGCACCACTCCCCACCCAGTTCGCACCACTCCCCAACCAGTTCGCACGACTCCGCAACCAGTTTGTACCACTAGGCAACGAGTTTGCACTCCGCAACCAGTTCGGACCACTCAGCGACCAGTTCGTACCACTCTGCAACCAGTTTGCCCCACTCTCGACCAGTTTGCACCACTCCCCACCCAGTTCGCACCACTCCCCAACCAGTTCGCACGACTCCGCAACCAGTTTGTACCACTAGGCAACGAGTTTGCACTCCGCAACCAGTTCGGACCACTCAGCGACCAGTTCGTACCACTCTGCAACCAGTTTGCCCCACTCTCGACCAGTTTGCACCACTCCCCACCCAGTTCGCACCACTCCCCAACCAGTTCGCACGACTCCGCAACCAGTTTGTACCACTAGGCAACGAGTTTGCACTCCGCAACCAGTTCGGACCACTCAGCGACCAGTTCGTACCACTCTGCAACCAGTTTGCCCCACTCTCGACCAGTTTGCACCACTCCCCACCCAGTTCGCACCACTCCCCAACCAGTTCGCACGACTCCGCAACCAGTTTGTACCACTAGGCAACGAGTTTGCACTCCGCAACCAGTTCGGACCACTCAGCGACCAGTTCGTACCACTCTGCAACCAGTTTGCCCCACTCTCGACCAGTTTGCACCACTCCCCACCCAGTTCGCACCACTCCCCAACCAGTTTGTCTCTCTCCGCAACCAGTTAGCACCACTCCGATACCAGTTCGCACCAATCTGCAACCAGTTCGCACCACTCCGCAACAAGTTCGCACCACTCCGCAACCAGTTCGCACCACTCCACAACCGGTTCGCAACACTCCGCAACCAGCTCACACCGCTCCTCAACCAGTTTGCACCACTCCGCAACCCTTTCACACCACTCTACAACCACTTCGCACCGTTCGTCAACCAGTTCGCACCACTCCTCAACCAGTTCGCACCACTCCACAACCAGTTCACACCACTCCCCAACCAGTTCGCACCACTCCGCAACCAGTTCAAGCCATTCCGCAACCAGTTCGCACCACTTTACAAGCAGTTCGCACAACTTCGCAACCAGTTCGCACCACTCCGCAACCAGTTCGCTCCACTCCGCAACCAGTTCGCACCACTGCGCAACCAGTTCGCAACACTCCGCAACCAGTTCGCACCACTCCGCAACCAGTTCGCTCCACTCCGCAACCAGTTCGCACCACTGCGCAACCAGTTCGCAACACTCCGCAACCAGTTCGCACCACTCCGCAACCAGTTCGCACCACTCGGTAACCAGTTCGCACCACTCCACAACCAATTTGCACCACTTTGCAACCTGTTCGCACCACTCTGCAACCACTGCGCACAACTCCGCAACCAGTTTGCACCACTGTGCAACCAGTTCGCACCACTCCACAACCAGTGTCCACCACTTCGCAACCAGTTTGAACCACTCCGCAACCAGTCCCTACCACTCCGCAACCAGCTTGCACCACTCCGCAACCAGTTTGCACCACTCTGCAACCTAATCGCACCACTCCGCAACCAGTTCGGACCACTCAGCGACCAGTTCGTACCACTCCGCAACCAGTTCGCACCACTCCGCAACCAGTTCGCACTACTCCGCAACCAGTTTGCACCACTCCGCAACCAGTTTGCACCACTCTGCAACCTAATCGCACCACTCCGCAACCAGTTCGGACCACTCAGCGACCAGTTCGCACCACTCCGCAACCAGTTCGCACTACTCCGCAACCAGTTTGCACCACTCCGCAACCAGTTTGCACCACTCTGCAACCTAATCGCACCACTCCGCAACCAGTTCGGACCACTCAGCGACCAGTTCGCACCACTCCGCAACCAGTTCGCACTACTCCGCAACCAGTTTGCACCACTCCGCAACCAGTTTGCACCACTCTGCAACCTAATCGCACCACTCCGCAACCAGTTCGGACCACTCAGCGACCAGTTCGCACCACTCCGCAACCAGTTCGCACTACTCCGCAACCAGTTTGCACCACTCCGCAACCAGTTTGCACCACTCTGCAACCTAATCGCACCACTCCGCAACCAGTTCGGACCACTCAGCGACCAGTTCGCACCACTCCGCAACCAGTTCGCACTACTCCGCAACCAGTTTGCACCACTCCGCAACCAGTTTGCACCACTCTGCAACCTAATCGCACCACTCCGCAACCAGTTCGGACCACTCAGCGACCAGTTCGCACCACTCCGCAACCAGTTCGCACTACTCCGCAACCAGTTTGCACCACTCCGCAACCAGTTTGCACCACTCTGCAACCTAATCGCACCACTCCGCAACCAGTTCGGACCACTCAGCGACCAGTTCGCACCACTCCGCAACCAGTTCGCACTACTCCGCAACCAGTTTGCACCACTCCGCAACCAGTTTGCACCACTCTGCAACCTAATCGCACCACTCCGCAACCAGTTCGGACCACTCAGCGACCAGTTCGCACCACTCCGCAACCAGTTCGCACTACTCCGCAACCAGTTTGCACCACTCCGCAACCAGTTGGCACCACTCCGCAACCAGTTCGCACCACTCCGCACCCAGTTCGCACCACTCCGCAACCAGTTCGCACCACTCTGCAACCAGTTCGCACCACTCTGCAACCAGTTTGCACCACTTCCCAACCTGTTCTTTCCACACCGCAACCAGTTTGCACCATTCTGCAACCAATTCGCACCACTCTGCAACCAGTTCGCACAACTCCGCAACCAGTTCGCACCACTTTGCAACCAGTTCGCACCACTCCACAGCCAGTTCATAGCAATCTCCAACCAGTTTGCACCACTCCGCAACCAGTTAGCACCACTCCGCAACCAATTCGCACCACTCCGCAACCAGTTCACACCACTCCGCAACCAGTTCACACCACTTCGCAACCCGTTTGCACCACTCCGCAACCAGTTTGTACCACACCGCAACCAGCTTGCACCACTCCTCAACCAGTTTGCACCACTCTGCAACCAGTTCGCACCACTCCGCAATCAGGTCGCACCACTCAGCAACCAGTTTCCACCACTCCGCAACCAGTTTGCACCACTCTGCACCCAGTTTGGACCACTACGCAACCAGTTCACACCACTCCGCAACCACTTTGCACCACTCCTCAACCAGTTCGCACCGGTCCTCAACCAGTTCGCACCACTCCACAACCAGTTTGCACCACTGTGCAACCAGTTCGCACCACTCCACAACCAGTCTCCACCACTTCGCAACCAGTTTGAACCACTCCGCAACCAGTTCCTACCACTCCGCAACCAGCTTGCACCACTCCGCAACCAGTTTGCACCACTCTGCAACCTAATCGCACCACTCCGCAACCAGTTCGGACCACTCAGCGACCAGTTCGTACCACTCCGCAACCAGTTCGCACCACTCCGCAACCAGTTTGCACCACTCTGCAACCAGTTCGTACCACTCCGCAACCAGTTTGCACCACTCTGCAACCTAATCGCACCACTCCGCAACCAGTTCGGACCACTCCGCGACCAGTTCGTACCACTCCGCAACCAGTTTGCACCACTCTGCAACCTAATCGCACCACTCCGCAACCAGTTCGGACCACTCCGCGACCAGTTCGTACCACTCCGCAACCAGTTTGCACCACTCTGCAACCTAATCGCACCACTCCGCAACCAGTTCGGACCACTCCGCGACCAGTTCGTACCACTCCGCAACCAGTTTGCACCACTCTGCAACCTAATCGCACCACTCCGCAACCAGTTCGGACCACTCCGCGACCAGTTCGTACCACTCCGCAACCAGTTTGCACCACTCTGCAACCTAATCGCACCACTCCGCAACCAGTTCGGACCACTCCGCGACCAGTTCGTACCACTCCGCAACCAGTTTGCACCACTCTGCAACCTAATCGCACCACTCCGCAACCAGTTCGGACCACTCCGCGACCAGTTCGTACCACTCCGCAACCAGTTTGCACCACTCTGCAACCTAATCGCACCACTCCGCAACCAGTTCGGACCACTCCGCGACCAGTTCGTACCACTCCGCAACCAGTTTGCACCACTCTGCAACCTAATCGCACCACTCCGCAACCAGTTCGGACCACTCCGCGACCAGTTCGTACCACTCCGCAACCAGTTTGCACCACTCTGCAACCTAATCGCACCACTCCGCAACCAGTTCGGACCACTCCGCGACCAGTTCGTACCACTCCGCAACCAGTTTGCACCACTCTGCAACCTAATCGCACCACTCCGCAACCAGTTCGGACCACTCCGCGACCAGTTCGTACCACTCCGCAACCAGTTTGCACCACTCTGCAACCTAATCGCACCACTCCGCAACCAGTTCGGACCACTCCGCGACCAGTTCGTACCACTCCGCAACCAGTTTGCACCACTCTGCAACCTAATCGCACCACTCCGCAACCAGTTCGGACCACTCCGCGACCAGTTCGTACCACTCCGCAACCAGTTTGCACCACTCTGCAACCTAATCGCACCACTCCGCAACCAGTTCGGACCACTCCGCGACCAGTTCGTACCACTCCGCAACCAGTTTGCACCACTCTGCAACCTAATCGCACCACTCCGCAACCAGTTCGGACCACTCCGCGACCAGTTCGTACCACTCCGCAACCAGTTTGCACCACTCTGCAACCTAATCGCACCACTCCGCAACCAGTTCGGACCACTCCGCGACCAGTTCGCACCACTCCGCAACCAGTTTGTACCACTC
This sequence comes from Penium margaritaceum, assembly GCA_023375785.1. Lineage (NCBI taxonomy): Eukaryota > Viridiplantae > Streptophyta > Zygnematophyceae > Desmidiales > Peniaceae > Penium > Penium margaritaceum. The sequence goes on along the minus strand of SZWC01034277.1, from coordinate 3,450 downwards.
CGCAACCAGCTTGCACCACTCCGCAACCAGTTTGCACCACTCTGCAACCAGTTCGCACCACTCCGCAATCAGGTCACACCACTCTGCAACCAGTTTCCACCACTCCGCAACCAGTTTGCACCACTCTGCACCCAGTTTGCACCACTATGTAACCAGTTCACACCACTCTGCAACCACTTCGCACCACTCCTCAACCAGTTCGCACCGGTCCTGTACCAGTTCGCACCACTCCACAACCAGTTTGCACCACTCCGCAACCAGCTTGCACTACTCTGCAACCAGTTCGCACCACGCTGCAACCAGTTCGCACCACTCCCCAGCCAGTTTGCACGACTCCCCAACCAGTTTGCGGCTCTCCGCAACCAGTAAGCACCACTCCGACACCAGTTCGCACCAATCCGCAACCAGTTTGCACCACTCTGCAACTAGTTCGCACCACTCCCCAACCAGTTGGCAACATTCCACAACCAGCTCACACCACTCCGCAACCAGTTTGCACCACTCCGCAACCCTTTCGCACCACTCTGCAACCACTTCGCAACGCTCGTCAACCAGTTCGCACCACTCCTCAACCAGTTTGCACCACTCCGCAACCAGTTCGCACCACTCCCCAACCAGTTCGCACCACTCCGCAACCAGTTCGCACCATTCCGCAACCAGTTCGCACCACTCCGCAACGAGTTCGCACCATTCCGCAACCAGTTTGCACCACTCGGCAACCAGTTCGCACCACTCCGCCACCAGTTCGCACCACTCCGCAACGAGTTCGCACCATTCCGCAACCAGTTTGCACCACTCGGCAACCAGTTCGCACCACTCCGCCACCAGTTCGCACCACTCCGCAACGAGTTCGCACCATTCCGCAACCAGTTTGCACCACTCGGCAACCAGTTCGCACCACTCCGCCACCAGTTCGCACCACTCCGCAACGAGTTCGCACCATTCCGCAACCAGTTTGCACCACTCGGCAACCAGTTCGCACCACTCCGCCACCAGTTCGCACCACTCCGCAACGAGTTCGCACCATTCCGCAACCAGTTTGCACCACTCGGCAACCAGTTCGCACCACTCCGCCACCAGTTCGCACCACTCCGCAACGAGTTCGCACCATTCCGCAACCAGTTTGCACCACTCGGCAACCAGTTCGCACCACTCCGCCACCAGTTCGCACCACTCCGCAACGAGTTCGCACCATTCCGCAACCAGTTTGCACCACTCGGCAACCAGTTCGCACCACTCCGCCACCAGTTCGCACCACTCCGCAACGAGTTCGCACCATTCCGCAACCAGTTTGCACCACTCGGCAACCAGTTCGCACCACTCCGCCACCAGTTCGCACCACTCCGCAACGAGTTCGCACCATTCCGCAACCAGTTTGCACCACTCGGCAACCAGTTCGCACCACTCCGCCACCAGTTCGCACCACTCCGCAACGAGTTCGCACCATTCCGCAACCAGTTTGCACCACTCGGCAACCAGTTCGCACCACTCCGCCACCAGTTCGCACCACTCCGCAACGAGTTCGCACCATTCCGCAACCAGTTTGCACCACTCGGCAACCAGTTCGCACCACTCCGCCACCAGTTCGCACCACTCCGCAACGAGTTCGCACCATTCCGCAACCAGTTTGCACCACTCGGCAACCAGTTCGCACCACTCCGCCACCAGTTCGCACCACTCCGCAACGAGTTCGCACCATTCCGCAACCAGTTTGCACCACTCGGCAACCAGTTCGCACCACTCCGCCACCAGTTCGCACCACTCCGCAACGAGTTCGCACCATTCCGCAACCAGTTTGCACCACTCGGCAACCAGTTCGCACCACTCCGCCACCAGTTCGCACCACTCCGCAACGAGTTCGCACCATTCCGCAACCAGTTTGCACCACTCGGCAACCAGTTCGCACCACTCCGCCACCAGTTCGCACCACTCCGCAACGAGTTCGCACCATTCCGCAACCAGTTTGCACCACTCGGCAACCAGTTCGCACCACTCCGCCACCAGTTCGCACCACTCCGCAACGAGTTCGCACCATTCCGCAACCAGTTTGCACCACTCGGCAACCAGTTCGCACCACTCCGCCACCAGTTCGCACCACTCCGCAACGAGTTCGCACCATTCCGCAACCAGTTTGCACCACTCGGCAACCAGTTCGCACCACTCCGCCACCAGTTCGCACCACTCCGCAACGAGTTCGCACCATTCCGCAACCAGTTTGCACCACTCGGCAACCAGTTCGCACCACTCCGCCACCAGTTCGCACCACTCCGCAACGAGTTCGCACCATTCCGCAACCAGTTTGCACCACTCGGCAACCAGTTCGCACCACTCCGCCACCAGTTCGCACCACTCCGCAACGAGTTCGCACCATTCCGCAACCAGTTTGCACCACTCGGCAACCAGTTCGCACCACTCCGCCACCAGTTCGCACCACTCCGCAACGAGTTCGCACCATTCCGCAACCAGTTTGCACCACTCGGCAACCAGTTCGCACCACTCCGCCACCAGTTCGCACCACTCCGCAACGAGTTCGCACCATTCCGCAACCAGTTTGCACCACTCGGCAACCAGTTCGCACCACTCCGCCACCAGTTCGCACCACTCCGCAACGAGTTCGCACCATTCCGCAACCAGTTTGCACCACTCGGCAACCAGTTCGCACCACTCCGCCACCAGTTCGCACCACTCCGCAACGAGTTCGCACCATTCCGCAACCAGTTTGCACCACTCGGCAACCAGTTCGCACCACTCCGCCACCAGTTCGCACCACTCCGCAACGAGTTCGCACCATTCCGCAACCAGTTTGCACCACTCGGCAACCAGTTCGCACCACTCCGCCACCAGTTCGCACCACTCCGCAACGAGTTCGCACCATTCCGCAACCAGTTTGCACCACTCGGCAACCAGTTCGCACCACTCCGCAGCCAGTTTGCACCACTTTGCAACCAGTTCGCACCACTCTGCAACCAGTTCGCACCACTCCGCAACCAGTTCGCACCACTCTGCAACTAGTTTGCACCACTCTGCAACCAGTTTGCACCACTTCCCAACCTGTTCGTTCCACACCGCAACCAGTTTGCACCATTTTGCAACCAATTCGCACCACTCTACAACCAGTTCGCACCACTCCGCAACCAGTTCGCACCACTTTGCAACCAGTTCGAACCACTCCACAGCCATTTCATAGCAATCTCCAACCAGTTTGCACCACTCCGCAACCAGTTTGCACCACTTGGCCACCAATTCGCACCACTCTCCAACCAGTTCACACCACTGCGCAACCAGTTCACACCACTTCGCAACCCGTTTGCACCACTCCGCAACCAGTTCGTACCACTCCGCAACCAGCTTGCACGACTCCGCAACCAGTTTGCACCACTCCGCAACCAGTTCGCACCACTCCGCAACCAGTTCACACCACTCCGCAACCAGTTCGCACCACTCCGCAAC
>SZWC01034271.1:929-18509 GCA_023375785.1 Penium margaritaceum | reverse complement strand
ATTTGTTTAGACATAGATGTGCATGTATATGTCACTTTGTATGTTATACCCACGAGTAGGAAGATGTTGCAAGATGGAAAGAAGTTTGTAAAAACATAAACACCATACATTTGGGGGATGACTACAATATGAAGAGGAACCTTTTCGTAAGACTCAGCAGAAATCATTCTTTTACTTAAAATCTCAACAAATGTCAGTAGTAGTGCATCTCCTGGTAGGTTACTATGTAACCCTATGCACGCTGAGCGTGCAGCAATTGNGATATAGATTAGATGTAGATGTATGTACATACATGTACATATGAATGTGGATGTACACATAGTTGTAGGTATAGATGTAGATGTAACAAATATAGGTATAGATATGGATATGGATATGGATATGGATTTGGATTTGGATAAAGATATGGATATGGTTGTGTATATGGATATTGATCCTGATATGGACTAGGGTATGCATATGGATTTTGATAGGTATATAGATATGGATATGGATATGCATATGGATATGGATATGCAGATGGATATGGATATGGATTTGGATATGGATATGGATATGGATACTGATATGTATATGGATATGGATATGGATATGGATATGGAGGTGGATAAGGATATGGATATGAATATGGATATGATTATGGATATGATTATGGATATGGATATGGATATGGATATGGATATGGATATGGATATGGATATGGATTTTGATATGGATATGGATACGGACATGGATATGGATATGGATATGGATGTGGATACATTCAGAAAAATGTTATGGATATGGACATGGTTATTTCTATGGACACGAAAGATTGCGCAAAAAATCATATAGATGCTTGCATGAATGTTGATGTACATAACAACACAGAAATTGATGTAGATGTAGATATGAACATGGATGAGAACGTCGCCGTAGATGTATATTTTAGCATAGATATAGATGGATGTATTTAGCTTTATTTGTTGTAAGCATACATATCAGCATAAAGGTACATAAATAGACAACGATGAAGTTGCATACATATATACATAGATAGACTTGAAGATGTATATTNGTACATTTGAGCATAGATATAGCCTAAAGAAAAATGTATAAGTAGATTTCCATTTGGCCTTAGATGTAGGTCATGTATTAGATATCATTATAGATGTAAATCAATGTGTAAGTGTAGATGTACATGTAGATATAGATGCAGTAGAAGATGTGTACATGGATGTAAAAGTAGATGTAGGTATGTACATTTGTTTAGACATAGATGTGCATGTATATGTCACTTTGTATGTTATACCCACGAGTAGGAAGATGTTGCAAGATGGAAAGAAGTTTGTAAAAACATAAACACCATACATTTGGGGGATGACTACAATATGAAGAGGAACCTTTTCGTAAGACTCAGCAGAAATCATTCTTTTACTTAAAATCTCAACAAATGTCAGTAGTAGTGCATCTCCTGGTAGGTTACTATGTAACCCTATGCACGCTGAGCGTGCAGCAATTGTCTCTTGTTACTCTGTAGGACACAGAGAAGAAACCAATAGGATTTTAGAGGGTTGCAATTTGAAGACAGAATCCTTGCTAACCTCACACAGGCCGGGGTCACAGGCCATCAGATGGGGTTTTCAAAAAAGCGCGGGAACTGCAAATTTTAATCGGACCGAAATTCTGAGACGATTGACTGGCCATCACGGTTACGACTCGGCACTCGTTACTGAATAAAAATATCAAGCCTTTCCCGTCTAAATTTTATCAAGTTTAAATTTTCAAAAGGGTCTACGGGTAAGGCGATATTCACCGAACAGCGAAACGGGCAGGTGTTATCTGATCCAAGGGCGGGTTGCTTTACTAAGATTTCACAGTTTCGCACGATGAGAACGTCGGCCCATCAGCTCCCCATCAACCCTTTCGGTCGATGGACGCTGATGGGAAGTAACAGGCTTTGAGGGCCAGGTGCAGCTCTCCGTCACGCTAGTAGCGGCAGCGATACAAGTCCATCACCATCACGGTCATACGCCATCAGTCATATCCTGTCTCACGACCAGTTGTGGCGATGACTATGCTGGCGCGAACATTTTGAATCTTTGGAGCCAACTTCGAGGGCGGTGAGAGATGCGAACCTTCGCGCCAGGACAGACCCCATCAACCGGCCATTTGCCACTTTTCCTCGTCAAATTTTCAAGCCCATCAGTAATGGCTTGTGACCCCGACCACAATTCGGACTGGTCACCTAGACCAGCTCAATCTACAACTACATTATCCGAGCGCGAGATGAACTGCCGTAATGCCACCAAAATTCGGAAGGTCATTTGGGTAGAATTTCTTCAAAGGGCCAAAAAGTTCACGTACCCATAAAAAGAAACGTGTGACTTTCAACTGCCAAGCACCAGCAAGAAAAACATAAAAAGCCCAGTTACAAATCATGCTCGCTCGTGGCATGCGTTGACAGGCGAAGAATGAAAAAACGCATGGTGTCATTACTCCCACAAGAGAATCGCGAGGGAGTGATGACACCTTTGTTGTTTTCAACACACAAATCTCCTAGTTTGATTTAGGGTTTTATATGTTTGGCGCATGCGAAACTCGCACCAAGCACAAAACACAATATCAAACTAGAGGTTTAACATGTCAAAAGGAAAACAAAGGGGTCATTCCTCAATCGCAATCAAGCAAAAACGAACTTCTTTCATTTTTGACATTTTCTTAAACACTCAAACCTGTTCTTTTTGCACAGAGCCCGCAATCAAACCCTACCTCAAGTTACATTCGTGCTTTTAAGGTTTCCTTCTACGCGGGCTCCTACTATGCCCCACGGTAGTGGAGCCCAGCAAGTTCCCTTTCAACGCATGGGGAGTCTCAACTTCCCTCAAACTTTAAACAAAACTCCCCTTGTTACTGTCACAAACCCTTCAACGAAGGGGTTTGTGATACTACCTTGGGATGTCGCATGCCATGTGTTGTCCACGCATGGCATAAGGTCTCACCATGCATTTTTGCCTGTTTCCTTTGTTCCTGGCATAGCGGTAGCAACGCCCCAACGGAAGGTAGGATTTTTTTTGCCGAACAACAAGTGAATAAGTTTTATGTTTCTACTATTCGAGTATGTATGACTTGTACCCTTTTTCAAATGTTTGTTTTGAGGACCCAAGGCTTTCTTTTGGGCCGTAGGCTAGGGGGGTCAAACAGGGGGGGGCTCATGAATTCAAAATGTCCTCTTCCTCTCCCATCTTGCACACATTCAGATGGCTACTTGGGCATGGTACACTGCCACTCAACAAACGAGAACCGCAAGGGATAGCGCACCATGCGCTCGAGCTTGCATTCATGGTTATAGATTTGATGCTAGAAAAGAAATGAACCAAAAGGCCCTTCCTTTTTGGACCTGAGCTTTTCAAAAGTGACTTGAAAGTAGTAAACGGCCACTAGCGTGGAAGCCAAAATGCTTTCTTTGTGTCTGGCCCAAAATCTTTATGATTAATGACTTTCTGAATGTTGAGAACCATACGATAGCAAGGAACAAAGTCTGATACACTCCAAGGCAGCTAATTTTGAAATTAAAAAGTAACATCTTTAGTTATTTTGTATACCAATTTGTAACTTGTAAACATAACCCAAGATATCAAGAGCCTATCCTAGTGATGGGAAAAAAGGAAACATTCACTATTCTGATATCCTTTTCTATCTCATGAGAGAAGACAAATACCTTATTTCTCTCCCTCAAAGATATACTAGTGTAGAGATACAAAGAGCACAATGAAAGAAACAAGATCCAAGCTTGCAAGGGCGCATCTCACTCGGGAGACACGCACCAAAACTCAAGCTTAGGCGTCCTACTTGTATCCTTCTCGCCACCTTTCAATTGAATGCAGATGGCTCCATCTCGATGATACTCTCTACACAAAAGAGGACGTAGAAAAAAACACCATCACGGTGAAGTTATTGGGTGTAATAGCTCGAATACCCGCACCACGCTAAGTATTGAATTGTCATACCCACGAGTGTAAATTCTGACACGGCATACCCACCTGTTTCAGGAAAGGAACGATGTATTCGGCCCTTTCTTGCCATGATCGATTAACCATATGCTATGCTCATCGAGCATGGAGACGAAGGTCATGTGACCGGAACTCGATCACGACCATCACTCCCTCGCGAGATTGTGATGGAGAAATGACCCTTTTCTTTTAACGTGCAAACCCCCTATTGTGATTTAAGCTTTTCTATATATTTGCATGGGCAGAGCCCATGAAAATCCGACACCATAAATTGTAATAAGGGGTTTGCGCGTAAAAACAAAAACAAAAGGATCATAGCTCCATCACGATCAAGCAAAAACGCACATTTCAATATTCGACATTTTTCCCATGGCACACAAACTAGCCCGGTTTGCATACTAAATACTTTCAAGCCTAGCCCCAAATGTCATTTGCGATTAAGGGTTCTGAAACTTTTTTCCACGGGCATCTGATGGGTACTACTGTTCTGGGGCCCAGTAGATGCCTTCCCTTTGCAAGGGTGTCTCGGATCCCCAACGCAAATCCCACTTAAACCCCACGCAAACCCCTCCCTTGAACAATAATAAACACCTCATAAGAGGGATTTTTGATTGTTCTAGAAGCTTGATGACGTCAAAATTCTGATGATGCATTTCATGCAGCAACGACATACCGTACTAGGACATGAAAGGTGGTGAAATTACTTTTTTGACCCGTTTTTTGTCTTTGTCCTTATTTACAGTCGTTGCATTTCATTTTGTCCCTATTTCTGGCTTTGGTCATATCAGTATTTTATATTTTCTTTCACCGACAGTGTTCGACACTTGCGAGAGACATTACTCAGCTCACGGTCGAGCGACGAACAGCGCGACTGCAAGCGCGTGTACCACATTAGACGCTCGATGTACAAGCGTCTAGGGCGGTGCGCGTGCATTCAAACTTTAAAATTCAAACAGCAAACTGCGAGAGACGTGCGTACATGTGGAGTTGAGATCACACCCACAACTTATTTTGTCCTCGTGTCTAATACCACCCCAGGAGTTTGTTTTTGTCCCAAATACCCACACCTCCACCACACTTTGTCTTCATGCTTTTTCAATATTGCCTCAACCTTTCACGTACTAGTACGGTAGCTTTTGTGTGGATACATTGTTCCATTTTTTTACTTGTGGATATAACTGCTTTAATTTGGTCCGTACTAAGCACGCAATTCCAATTGTTTAAGGTGCGGGCATGCCAACTTTAATTTTGGACATGGTGGGTATATAATCTTCAGTCCGAAGTTATTCTTGTCCATACCTTTTATCTATGCAGTTTGACAAAGGCAATTCTGTGCCAAGAAAAGACTGACCACCACATCACAACTAACAATAGTGCAAAATAACTAAAATATTTGCACAGAAAAAGTCAGAATCCTAAAACTTCCATGAAATGAACGTAAATACAACCCTATCCAACACGTGAAAATCAAATGAAAGGTCAAAGTTTTTGTTAGCTACGGGACTGAAATTTCATTTTCTTAGGTGCTACGACTTGGAAGTAATTTATCCTACATGTCTGTTCACTAAAGTTGTGTTATCTGTTGCCTAAATGAGCAAGCATTAGTTAATCTCTTTTTCACGGAAAATTCACATTTATCTAATTTATTATTGAAATAAAAGATTAGATCTCTCCTCACAAAAGAATTTTTCAAGACACCCTAGATTAATACTATATTAGAAAAACATTGAAACGGAAAACCTTAGCCCAGTCTTGGTCTTGTTGAAATTGTTTGTTCCATGAAAAAAACTTTTTCGGGCTTTCTTACCATTTTCCTTGAAAAAAAGAATCCAATTGAAAAAATAAAACATCATTCTCATATAAATCTATCAATAAATTAAAGTTTTAAAATATTTTGAAAATTAATTTAATTTCAAACAATATAGATGAATTTTTTTTAATTTATAATGGATGTAAAAATGAGATTAAACTTAAAAAAGAACGTATCAATCCTGAAACAAATAATAAGGTATAAGTGTGGGAAAATTAAAAAAAAGTTTCATGGATTGAACAAAAACAATATCTTATGTTATTTTCTACAGAACTTTCCTGTGCAGACTTATGTACATCGTTGAAATACAAGGATTGTTTTTTAAATTTAGAAACTTTGTAATACAACATTAGATTCAATATTGTCTCAAGGATGAAATGTTCATAATCATTGGTACAGAATAAAGTTATCGGCATGCGTTTCAAAAAAATGATAAAGTTGAAATATTTGAGTGGAATGAATCCATGATTAAACGTTTCTCAATGCTTAATTTGCCATAAAATATTTTTCAAATGGTTATCAAATGAATCTCTAAAATAAATTGTTCTCTGCCAAATATATCTAGCAGTATCCATGTTCTTGTGAGTGGTTAGAAAATCTGCAATCGTATGATTTATGAAACAATTGCTGATGAAGTTTTAAAAAACGTTAAAATACAAAATCCTCTCAAACGACATCCCGGACACGTGAAAAAGTATTCAAATGATTTATTGAAAAATAAATATAATAAAAAATGACTGTAAATCTGAATACAAAATCAATTCCTTTTGAATGAATTAAAATTTAAAATACCAATGTTAATAAATTAATATTGAATTTTGAGTTGAAACAGTAGTATATATGACCTGAATATTGTGTGAGAATTTAAAATTTAAATTCCATATATGATTTGATAAGCATTTCTTCATGAAAGGTTGCGTATATGAAAGTTTATTGAAAAGGAAACCAATATTTTTGTAGATTGAAATATAACAAGCAAACTGACTTTCCAATTTTTTTAAAATCATCTCTGAATGAAATGATAACTATTGTATTCATCCATTTCATGAATTAACGCATCACCTTTTAATTTTATCTTTGAAAACTAAATACCATTAACCAATTCATTCAACATAATTTTCTGATTCCATTCGATTGAAATGAAAACAAAAGATTACAACCTTAATTTTGGTTACAATCATTGGCGTGTTCATTGCAATGTTTCAGTGATTTGAAGCTTCTTTTACTCTTTTTCTATCCATGATTTTCTGGATATTCCCACATTCACGATAGACTATTTTTATTCTGAAGCAATGTTTTCTAGATAAATATTCATAAACACAACGATAATTCGTCAGTTCTTTTATATTTTTATCATTTCAACAATTAGAAAAACCTACCTTCAGTAAGTAAAATGCTTGAAACAATGCATATGTTTGTGGAATCAAATTTATATGATTTGTTTCCTTCGTTTCATTGTTTTGTATGTACGACCAATAAAGAAAATTCCCTATATTATAAATTTTTCTAATTAAACATCTATGTTCACCAGGCCTAGATAGGTCTTCGTTTTTCCCATAAAAATATTATCCATGATATAATTTACACCTAAGATACCCTCGACAAACTCCCTAGGTGAACAACAATCTTATCCATTGGTTTGGACATAAGTTGGAGATTCGAACATCGTCTTTGACAAAGGGATTAAGTTCTTGTTGGTTGAGGACACAGATTGAAAGCATGTTTTGATCTCAAAACGAGGATGAAAAAGTTGCAAGTCAAAGATATTAAGAGTATGGAACATAAAACTCGTAGCTAACAAAGCAAGTGACCTTAAAATGAAAACCATATGTTCCTTGATGGTCCATACTGATATGTGCCATGATTCAGTAATCAAGCCAAGAGACGGGGGTAATGTCTCATAGGCATTGTCGCAAAAATCAAGTTTGAGCAATAAGCCCATTTTATTGTAGACAAACCCTCATTCACTGATTTCAAGTTTACTATGTTTGTGTGGACAAAGACCACAAAAACATAAAAGCTAACACCTCCTAACACTAGGTCATGTGAAAGGTAAAACAATACTAGACTGCTTGATAATAGATAAGGAAAGATACATTTTATTTGTTTATTCTGGAGATGCACGCCCACATTTTATCCATAAAAACTAAATTATAGGTGTATTTCCAATTACATCCGAGTTTTTTTGCTTCTTTTTATGTAACTTCCCTTTCAAATTCGCATTCCCCAATGTGAAAGACACGCACTTCCTCTTTCAAGAAATCTCAAACTCCTGTATATAGGGCTTTGTGATTTTTTGCAAAACAACACTATCAACATTTTAATGCTTCATGTCATGCATCACACGCATTGCAATTGTTCTTGAATTTTCTCGGCATGTTTTATGACCGGTAGATACATTGTTTATCATTGTGCAAATGGAAACATGGTATGACTTCTTTACAAGACAAAGAGATCCTTGTTTCATCAGGAATGTTGTGAATGTATGGCAAATTTTCTAACAACAAACACAATGAACGTATTGTAATGATGTTTTGAAGGAAGAAAAAAAACAATATCGTAAATGGACTACAGAAAAAATGGAAAAATTGTGTTCCTTACCTGTACAAAAAAAAACAAGAAATAAATCTCAACATATTATAACCATAACATTTTGGTATGTGCCATTACGACTCCTTAACATGGAGACTCAACATAAAGTATTCTTTTTGCATTATTCCTATAGTATTGTATCATACTTCTCAATTTATTTTGCAATCAATGTACGCATTCCATCCATGCACATCTAAAATAGTCATGTAACAATTGAAAACCAATCTTGTGAACTTATATTTCATACGTTGTTGCTCTTTTCCCATGACCTAACATGGGGTATCTTTCATTCAACTTTACACATGGAATGGATTAACAGGAACCTAAAACAATCATGTGCAAATGGATCCAAATTGCTTGGTCTACATAGCAAAGTGATGCAGATTGATGTATACACATCAGGAGAAAGGCAAGAACCTATTTTGATGGCGCATAAAAGAAGATTTTTATTAGACACATGCTCTCATGCCTACATTATACCCTGTTTGGATAGCATCAATGTTTAATACTCTTTGTCGTAGCTGTCACCTACCAGATAGGGAAATCTCTTGACCTTCATGAATGATTTAAATTATTTACTAAGATAACTACAAAGTGTTCCTCGCAATAAGGGCCTTCTCACCAACTTTGCCAAATGAAATCTGATATACCATACACATCAACTTGATGATGAGGACAATAAGATGAGTCAAGAACTTGGTTTGTTCATTCTAGGTTATAACGATATTCTTTTGAAGAATTTTACCAAGCCACTAGTTAAGCACATAAGAATTATGACTATATTCATTGCAACTATTCCATAATAGGTTACATCAACAAATTTGTTTTCTATTACATAATTATTGCATTATTCGGAAAAATGAGTTTAACCTACAAGAAGATGTGAGGACACGGTGTAATTGGATGACGTTTTTGAAGTAGAATTGCGCTATCTCCTCCAAGATGACCATGGTTTATTCTAGGATTAGTTATGACATCTTTGATAACTGGCTGAACAACATAAAAAAATACAACAAATCCTTCCTCTGTGATAGGCAAACCCATCATGAATTCCATGGCGTTCATGTACTTGTAGCCGTTGAAACAAACTCGGGAATTAGGTTCGTCTCAAATTAAAGCTTTGGCACACATAATAGGTATTGTGGTTGTTTCAGATGTTGGTTTGCACATTTTCCTACTTTGAATGCATTGCAAATTTTCTTATGGTCTTCCCTTGATGAAGTGTCCACATGAACCAGTGTTGTGGAAATCATCCAAGCATTTGTAGAAGTCTTTTTTTTGCTAGTATGATGACTTGGAAAGTGAATCTTTGTAGTGAGTAGGGATCGTCAAACCAAAACTTGGGTTTCTTGTATCCGCAAAAATCCTCGTAGCCCTTTGCAAATATCCTCGTGAGGTATGGGCCTTCTTCAAAGAGCAACGTGCTGATCTCAGCCACTACATCCGGTCATTGGCTGATATCAACCATTGTTTCATCCTTTGGAGCTTGTTTCTTGATGTTGTAGTCGAATTTGGACTTGAGGATGGACTCCATCCATTGAGTTCTTTGACAGCTTAGAATTGGATTATTCTTGAGACATTCGAGTATGTGGTGGTCAATGTGGATAATAAATTGTCAGTAATCCAGACAAAACCACCACGTCTTGAATGCTTACACAACTGTCAACATCACAATTCACTCAGGGAGTTGTTCAGTTCTAGACCACATAGCTTCCTCAACATATACACAAGTGGTTGTTCTCCAATTCCACTTTCTTTGGTGAGAACGTTATTGATTTCTTGATCAGACACATCGGTGGTCATTATATGGTCCACCATTGAATTCAACATTTGTAAAGCTAGCACTAAGGTCAGAAAACCTCCCATAGTATTGAACGCTTCTTGTTCCCTCTCTTCCCACTCCACATAATAGTTTTAAAAGTGAGATAAAAGAGAAAAGTAAACACCCAAGTGTATTCCTTCACGAGTTGGTAAAAGTAGTAAAAGGATCCTAAGAAATCCTTGGCATAAATGGATGGCAAACATAAGTGGATGTCAGTCAACAAGCTTTCGCCTTCACTTTCTTCCATTCCTTGGTGACCTGTCTACCATCAATGATGTGATCTTGATACTTGATTGAACGACGGTTGAAGTCAAATTTCACGTGCTTTTTGTAGTTAATATCATTGTGAAACTTCAAGAAATATTCAGAGGTGTCCATTTTGCTCCTCTATGGTGGTGCTACACACCATAGTGTCATGAAGATAACAACGTTGTCCAGTTAGAACCAAACATCGTGTTCAAGGCCACTTTAAACGTATTATGTCCCTTGTTTGGCCAAAAGGCATGGTGGTTAACTCAATGTATCTGTACATGATTTTCAACGCTATATTCTTGATGTAGTTATCAGATATGAAAATATGAGGAGAGCCTCTGTGTAGGTAAATCTAGGTGAAGAATCCTACTTTGTGGAGTCGGTAAAGAGGTCTGATTTTACATAGAAAGGGGATGGAGGCTCATGATGGTATTGTGATTGAACAAATGTAGTCCATGCGCATCCACATCCTGCCAATTTCATGTTTCATAAGAGCACCAATGTGTCGTACACTGACGTGGAGAGCTTATTGTATCCCAGACCAGGCATCTTGTCTGGCTGATTTCCTAACTTGGTCAATTTGTTGTTTCACATCCAATAGGTCCCCTTGATCTTCATGTCTAACTGGTGGTCATCACAACATATTACAAAGGTAGCTCCGAAGGAAGTCCATCGCAAATGACTATTTCAAATTCCTTGATGAGTTATGCAAATTGCTTTGAAATCATTGCAAACTCTTCAAGTGGTGAATTTCATGAGGCTGGAATTTCTGATTTCACTGTTATGATATTCCTTTAACTCCACATGGGTTAGCCACGATTGTGATGTGTGCTTCAGGTACCGCTTGGCCACATTGTGTGATATTGCTACTTGCATCAGTTTGCGACTCCTACAACTTCCTCTTCTACTTCTTGCTTGGTTCCTTCCCGTAACCACCAATGCATTGTTGATTGCTCGATTAGAGGCAATTTCAATTATTGCTAACACATATTGTATCGCTGCTCCAGTCCACTTGCATGTTATGTCCGTATAGGAAATCTTTCCTCACAATAATTTTGTGGTTGCTTGATGGACAAGTTCACCAAACTGTTGTGTTGTGCAGATATCGTGTTGCAATCAGATTTTTTTTTTAACTCAATGGATTTGTAGTACTTTTCCAATTACTTTTCCTTCAATCACTTGTGGTTTGGAGTGTAAAACCAACTTCTAAACCATGTATTTACATGAAGAGATCCTCAAAATAGCAGTGTTGGCACCATTCTAAAGTTTTTATTGCCTCTTGGTTACAGTTTCTCATAAGTTTAGCACAATTTTTGATCACGTTGATTGATGGTGTCAATCATTATGAAAGAGGAGGTTTCCGCAACCAATGAGTTTTTGCTGCCAATATTTTGACGGAGGCTTTGGGATTGCTTTCCATTGGATTATTGAATTTAAGCATTGAAGTCCATGCCATGAATGCAATTCGGTACTTTGATCATTTGTGAAAGATCATATTGGGTGCCTAACAATGTGCTGCCTTGCCGCATGTCAAGCTTGAGGCTATTCTTGTAATTGAAACATAATGAATTTGGGATGCATTCTCTACCAGTGATGATTTCATGGAAACATCGTCTGTACTCCACCACGTTAGACTATTAATGCAAGCATTGATGCTTCTTATTATTTCAAAAGAGGATTAGGATGGCGTGTATGAATTTCATCTAGTTTTCTGGTATAGTCAAATAATAATGGCACGTCAGATTGATGTGCTCAATACGCATCATACCTACGGTCAACGATTTCAAAATTTTCATGCAAACCATTGATCAAACTCCTTTTTGCTCCTCATGCCATTGGATGACCTTTGGATTGCACCACCAACCCAATACCATGCCACGCAAAAGTGAGGCCACAAGGTGAATTTTCTTTTGCCGTTATTGACTCCAATAGCAATAAATTAGACCTCTAAATTTTTCATCCAAATCCAAAAACTAACCATTTGAATCATACAAAATAAAATGATTTTGGAAGTTTCGATTGTATTTTGGGCTTACTCAAAGAATGTATTAGCATGAATGCACATCCTGTTTCTTGCAATGGTGAGTTGGATCAGATGGTTGTTGAGGCTCAAATTTGTATTGTTTTGTGGTGTAGTTTTTTATTATTTTGAGATTTTTATTTGGTACCTCCCATTCTTTACAGTGTTGCCCAGATGATAAATGGATGAGGTGGAGGGTCACGTGAGCCCAAAGATTCCATCCCCAGATTGAACACTAAAGTCGAGGGAGTTATACCATAGACCACAAAGCTTGCCACTGCTGCCAAATTCACCTAGAGAGCATCGTGAACTGTGCAAGACTGTTTGTAGATCACCAAATTCTTCATTGGTTACTACTGATAATTGTTATTTACGATCACTCTATTCATCGTCATCATCACTTGGTTTGCAATCTTCTAGATACCAGAGGTATGTTGAAGACTTTTGGGAGGTTGTCCCCTTGTGGTAAACGTGTTGGCTATCCCTCTATCTTTGTTACACTTTGATGTTAAGTGATACACAAAGGAAATCTTGAATGTTTCACATGGATGAGGTGTGGAGAAAAAGACGTAAGAAACAAATATATGTATATACTTTTCAATCAACAATAAGTGTGTTTTGATGACAGCCGTTGAAAATACTGAGCCCATAGATTTCATTGTAGAACAAAAAAGGAGGGATACCCTGCTACATCCTTGACCTACATGAGTCCCTAAACTCTGCGAGTGGGTTCTTTTGTCCTTACATTTATGACCCACCTCGAGTCTACCTCAGGATTTTTAAGTTGATCGGCCGAGGGCATGTTGGCCATTTTCCCCAACCTGCGGTGTTCTGTTCCATGACATGATCACAACTTTAACCACATTCTAGAATGGTCAACCGAAGTGTCATGAGCTGCATCTATGTTTCATGCTGATCTTTCAACTTTTTTATGGTGTTGGACTTTTACAAAACTGTACCTTGATATTCTTGATGTCCCCTAACTTCTTGATGGAGCTTCTCAAAGAAACGCAACCTCACACATGTTGCTCAGCTTGAGCGTCGAGGATACAACATATGCCTTTTCATGATACTTTTAATTGTATGTGTATGCTTGACTTGTTCTATGATTCTCATGGAATTACACTGACTACTCAATACAAAATCTTGATTTGTCCCACTTTCTTGAATTGTCTACTTGACGACACCTCATCCTTGTGAGCTAGCTACATTTTGCTCATCCTGATGCACTTGGATTCTTGGGTACTTGAGCTGAGTGACACATGCAACATTGCACGGTGAGTGGTCTCCTTAAGAGACTCCATGAAGAACCTGGGGGTTTCAAGAACATTGAGGTACTTTTTTGAAGAATTATAGTGTCGTCAAGAAGTTGACCAAACAATATCAAGATATCAACATGATCCACAATGATTGTTAACCATTGTGGAAAGTGGTCAAGCATTTCAAAACCTTTCAGAATGAAACACAAGAGTGGGGGCAGTTGGATAAAATGCTCTTGGAGGATTTGCGTAGAAATCTTGAATTTTGTGTGCCTGGTTCATGAGTGTAATGAAATAAATCCCCACGTTGAGTTGAGGGACTTGATCATGCTAGGGACATGACACATGTGTGGTTAAGTATGGAATGCATTCACTACATCTAACTGTGCATGATAAACCTTTCTATGATTGTACTATGCATTTTTCTGGCCGTGTGAGAAAACTTTGAATTACAAGGATTATTGCACCTTTTTATCGATGCAAAAACAAAGGCTAACGGTGTGCTGGTGAAAATAAACACGCCATGCACATAAGACAATGCTTCATATATTACTTGAGTAAAATGAAATTGGCTGGGCTTGCCAAGTGATTTTCCCCTGCCATTTAATGATCGGTTTGTGGAAATGTTTTCAAGATTCCTGCTAGCCTGGAACTCTGATTGTCACTTTGTGTCTTGCATAGGATATCTTTATGTCATGAAAAAAAATTAAGGATAACTAGCTTTAATTATCTCACATGAGCCAAATTGTTCAACAGAATGAGTTGAAAGGACCACAAGATTCTATAAAGGCAAGGAAAAGAAGTTGTGAAAAAGAACTTTACACACTCAAAGAGTGTTGGAACAACACCTCCGGCTTTCACCTACCAATATTACAATATCTAGAATGGTCGTTGTTGGTGCCAAAGAAAAGGGAAAACATACGAGAAGGCATATGATATAGAAATGGGTTGACCACAACATGACCACAAAAGATATCAAAGTAAAACATTTTCTGAACATACGTAGGTGAGGTCAATAATACATGAATTAAAACAAATAAAAAACTTATGAATCTAGATGTTCGTGCACAGAATCAGATGTACACGCATAGAAATGTAGACAAACTTGGACAAACTTGTGGGAAGGATAAACATAGAGAACATAGTCCATCAAGCATTTCCATGTGTGTAGATGATGAATGTACAAGCAACTATGTAACGATTGTATATGTTGAGTTTGACATGTAGATTTCCATACATGATTCCACAAGAACCCTTTCCATATAATTCACATTCAAAGTAACATTGAGACAGAGACAAATGTAGAAATTTAATTGGAAATCAAGTTTTTCTTTCATATAGATCTGCATAAGAAATGGACAGTAGTCTATGTGATTTTTAATATTCCTCAAACATTCGTGTTGGTGATGACACAACCACATGAAGCTTAGTGCATTTTGGAATTACTATGTTTGTATTTGGTAATCTCTAACTAGTACATGCCTTGTGTTCGGAGATGTATGTGAGGGAGAATGGTGCACATGCCATATCCGATGCATGCCACACAATCAACGCGAATTTGCCGTCAGACCCATAAGAAAGTGAACGATCGGTTTACGATTCATTGTGTGCCAGCCTCTATCCATAGTTTTGGACCCTTTCATTGAATTATTTTGGTGAATTTTTGGGAAAATGTTATGAAATTAGAAACATAATCCATATGAGACATTGTGTTGGTGTTTACGATACAATGCATAGCAGACTATCAAGCTTGCGCCCACACATTGCCATACATGGCTACACAGTAGCAAGCATTCGCTAGCCTGTGCCTAGGCATTACTGGCACTCCCATGCATTGAATGGCGTTGTGGGGTATTGGAAGGAATTTTGAGGCATTGTTGGGCACTGCCAAACCTTGCAAGGCATTGCAAGCAAGTGCCATGAATTCCTTGGCATTGCTAGATTTTGCAAGAAAAATCCAGTTATTCGAGGCATTGCCACACGTTGCACGTCTCATGCATTGCCCAAAATGTTTTTAGGCATTTCCTTCCATTGCCAAGCATTGCGACACATTTCCAAGCATTTCCATGCATTGCTAAATATTGCTAGACATTTCGAGGCATTGCCAGACATTTCCAAGGAGGCTTTACCCTGGCATTTTCCATACGTTTTCCAATGATTTCCCAGGCATTTCTAGGCACTCCCAGATATTACAAGACACTTCTCTGCACTCTCTAGGACTTTCCACAAATTCTTGGGCATTGCCAAGAATTCTCTAGGCAGGTCTAGGCATTATCTAGGCATGACAAGGCCTTGTCAGGCATTAATCAAGTTTCCTAGACCTCGCCTGGCATTGAAAGGCACTTGAAGAGAGTTATCATTCCTTTCAAATGCCCATTCTGAGGCATTCCCCACGTATCATCAGGCATGTCTATGCATTATCATTCATTTTCAGGGATTTCCCAGGCCCTAGCAAGCACTGCTCCTATATTTCAACACAATATCTAGGATTTCAAGTTATTACATTACCCAAGAATTATCCAGCCATTAGCAGGCATTGCAAAGCATTGTGAGGATTGCCCAAAATTTTCCCGAGTATTGCCAGATGTTAAATTAGCAAACATTTATTGCTACTTGTGTTGGAGCGTCTAGCCTAGCATTACCCTTTACTTACCCTGCTAGTCGGGTTCGTCTCACCTGGTTGTCTCCTGCACTTGTGCCCCTTGCGCCTCTGGCTGCTGGGAGCCGGCACACGTCCTCAGACCTTCGCATTAGGCACGTGGCAAACTCGCACCAAAGGGAGGGGCCTTTTGCTCCCTCCTAGAAAAGGGAGAGAAAGGCCTCCCTTTAGTCATTTGCATGGGCATATAGATGCCCTGACTCGAGCATGTTGCGCCGTGCAACATGCTCGAGCCTGTTGATGTCAGTTGCTAGGCGAGGCCGGCCCGGTAGGGGTCGGTCCTCGCCCTCGCTTCACTCATTCTTTCCAAAAACAATTCTAAAATATCTCGCCTCGATCTCCTCTTGCACCAAGGCTCCAACACCTCGCTCCCCCTTCACAGTTCTCGAGAGCAGTTCCCCCTCACAGCTCTCAAGAGCTCATCCCCCTTCACAGCCTCGAGGGATAGTTAGCCCGGCGGCTAACTCTCGGCTCCGCACAACTACCGTCTCCCTTCCTCTTCGTCATCTCTCTCGCAAGACTCTCTCCCCCCCTCCAACCGTCTTGTTCAACATGGTTGCAAGCCACTGACCGGACCCGTGGGCTTTGCTTCTTCCGCTTCCGCTTCCGCCCCTCACCGTCGGCCGTCGGCGTTGTTGTCGCCGCTGCCGTCCTCGCCCTCAGCACTGTTGCCCGACCAAGCTGTTGTTGTCGTGGGCGCCGCTTGTTCTCATGGGTGCCTTCCTGCTCTCTCCTGCTTCGCCTCGTCCAGCCGTCCGTCTCCTCCTTCCCTCAGGTCTGCCCCTCTGAGGGCCTCTCTATCATTCTGTCCTCCCTGTTCCCCCGCCCAACTCTGCTGTCTCCCGTCTCCTTCTTCCCTTTCGCTTTTCCTTCCCCTTCCCTCGTTTTCTCCTGTCTGACCCCTGTTTGTATGCCTCTATGCAGGTTTGCTATTCCATTCTCCCGCTCCAGTTCCACTCCTTCCCGCTCCACGCTCGGCCTTCGGCCCCTTGGACTTGCCTTGGCTCGACCGTCTGCCTCTAGACCCACGTCTTCCGGCCCTGGCCCCGTGGCTCCGCCTTTGCCTGCTCTAGCTCTGGCTCTAGTTGTGGCCGCCGTTCCAGGGCTCCAGGCCCTTGGCTCTCGGCTTTTAGGCTGCCTAGACCTAGTCTAGCCTAGGGACCCTGGGCCTTTG
>SZWC01034261.1:0-18522 GCA_023375785.1 Penium margaritaceum | reverse complement strand
TCCCCCATCCGTCGAGAAGCCTCACACATTGGAACGTGTGTAACGGCCATCGACATGATGGTTGTCAGGTCACAGTAGGTGAGAGACTCAAAGAAGAGCGTGTGGTGAGACTCAACAATGCGACAACAAGCAGGGTCCCAAAAGCCCCAGGCCTTTGACCGTGGAGATATGTCCACAAGGGCACAGAAGTGGCCCCACGAGGAGTCCTTGGACCCCTGCTGGTCCTTGGTGTACTACACACAAGCCACGGAACCTCAGACACAAGCGAGGCCAAGATCGGCACGATGGCTAAACCAGAGCTTGTACGGTGTAACGTGGTCTTCCAAGCGGGAGGAGGTTCTAGACCCATGTCATATAGGCAAATCCTTCAAATACGAAGGACACGGGCAGACCGCACTCAGACCGCATAGCGCAAACCGCATCCTCCATGGTGCGGTTCCACCGCTCAGAGACACCATTGTGATGAGGAGTAACAAGAGCAGACCAGGTGAAAAACACTGTGCTTGGTAAAGAAACTATCCATCTTGCCAAGAAACGCGCCACCATCATCTCAGCAAAACGTGTGCAACATGTGGCGGGACTGACGCTCAACCATCACTTACCAGAGGTGAACCGCAAGAGCGGCGTTGCTCTTCTGGCACACGCTCTAGACCAACCGTATCCTGGTGAAATCGTCAGTCAGAGTGAGGACGTATTGGCCCAAATCGGAGAAACACTCGATAGGGAGAGGACCGAGAAGGTCCGAATGGACCAACTCAAGGGGGCAAAGTGCTCGAGATTGGGAGTCAGGGTAAGTGAAATGATGCATCTTACCATGAGCTCAAAAAAGATAGCCAGTCTTTGGCAGCCTCTCGAAAGAGGCCGCGTCAAGACCGAGTGTAGGGTGTATCCAAATAAGCTTAAACATAGTGTCTGATCCCACGTGACACAGGCGGCGATGCAGCACTTGAAAGTGCTCAGTAGAGAGAACACTAGTGATAAACACATGAGAAAAAGGGGAAGGAGAGTGAGGAGAAGGAGAAGTCCAATGAATGCGATACAAATCATCCACAACAGAGGCACAGAAAATAGTTACACGAGTATCAACAGCAGTCACAGTCGTAGAGTCTCCATTGTGCTCCACAGAGAATCCCATGAGAGTGCACACACGAACAAGAAATAGGCTGAACTTGAGATCAGGCACAAAAAGCACCTCAAAGAGATGCAAGGGGCCAGACGGACCATCAGAGCGCACAACCCCAACACCCTGGACCGGTAGTGACTAACCAGAGCCTATGCGAACAGAGCAAACAGACGCAACAGGAACGAGAAGAAAGAAATCACTACGACGATAGGTCATGTGGTGAGTGGCACCGGAATCGATGATTTAGGTGCCACGGGCATCACGTTTGGGGGACGTCACTTTGCGACAGGCATTGGAACACTGAGCAACAGGCGAGGTGGAATGAGGAAGGGCACGAAGGTGGGAGTCAGGAATCCAATGAGTAGTTTCAGGTTCATCATCATCACATGCCAGTTGTGCCCCCCAACGTGAGTCATTACGAGTGACAAGAACAGACAAATAAATAGTCTGTGAACCACCCATTTCTGACAACACACTCGCACCTCCCTGAGAGCAAAGTGCCAAAACGTACTTACACACCCTTACACGCTCCTATATGCACTTACATGCACTTACACACACTTGCACGCACTTACACGTACTTACACGCACTTATACACACTTGCACATACGTATACACACTTACATGCACTTCACATCCTTACACACACATACACACACCTACACAACATTACACACACTTGTACATTTACACGTCCTTACACGCCCTTACATGTACTTACATGCACTTACATGCATGTAGACATACGTACACATACTTACACGCACTTACACGTATTTGCATGCATTTACACGTACTTACACACACTTACACGCCCTTATACACCCTTACACGTACTTACATATCCTTATACGTACTTACACACACTTACACACACTTTCACAAACTTACACACACTTGTACATACTTACACGTACTTACACACACTTACAGGTACTAAGATGCACTTTACACATACTTACACACCCTTACACACTTGTACATCCACCTACACATCCTTACATGCACTTACAAACACTTACACACACTTTCACAAACTTACACTCACTTACATGCACATACACACACTTATACATCCTTACACGTACTTACACATACTTACACGTACTTACACGCACTCACACGTACTCACATGTACTCAGACACACTTATGTATACTTACACATACTAACACACACACTTACACGCTCTTACACATGCCTACACACCCTTACACGCACTGATAGACGCTTATACGTAACTACATTTACTCATACGCACTTACACGCCCTTACATGCCCTTATACACCCCTACATGGCCTTACACACGTGTACACGTACGTATAGATACATACACACATACACATACACATACTTACACACACTTGAATGCATGTACACGTACTTACACACACTTGTGCGCACTTTCAAGTGTTTACACGCACCTACACGCACTTACACATACTTACATGTGCTTACACGTACTTACATGCCCCTACACATTATTTCATACAATTATACGCACTTACACATACTTACACAAACTTACACAAACTTTCACGTATTCACATACACTTCCATGCACTTGCAAACACTTACACACACTCACACACACGTACTTATACTCACTTACACATACTTACACGTACTTACACGTAATTGCACACACTCACACACCCTTACATATCCTTACACGCCCTTACACACCCTAACACGCCCTTGCACACAGTTACACCCACTTACATCCCCTTACACACACTTACACGTACTTACACACCCTCACATGCCCTTACACACACTTACACGCACTTACATGCACTTGCATGCTCTTGCACATACTTACACGTACTTACATAGACTTCCATGCACAAACACACACTTACACGTACTTACACACACTTACACACACTTACATAAACTTGTACACACTTATACATAGCTACGCGTACTTACACACACAAACACACACTTACATGCACTTACACATACTTACAAGCACTTATACACACTTACACGTACTTTCACGTTCTTACACGAACTTGCACGTACTTACACACACCTACACACACTTACACGCACTTAAATGCACTTACACATAATTACACACAATTGCACACATTTACGTGCTCTTGCACACCTTTACACGCCCTTGTACACCCTTGTACACCCTTGAATGCCCTTGCACATATTTACACACACTTACACGCAATTCCATGTACTTACACGAACTTACACACACTTACATGCACTTATATACACTTACACGCACTTGCACATACTTACATGCACTTACACATACTTACACGTACTTAGACGCACTTACACATACTTGTACCCACTTACACATACTTACACGCACTTACACGTACTTACACGCACTTATACACACTTACATGTACTTACACATACTTATACGTGATTACACGTCCTTGTACTCCCTTGTATGCCCTTACACGCCCTTACATGCACGTACACAAACGTGTAAGGGTGATACCAAGTCCAGATGACTCGGGAGACAGACTCGGGATTATGAGTCCACACTCGGACTCCAATTCTGAGTCTACCATTGAGCCCGGACTCGGACTCGCAAGTCTGGTCTTGAGTCCACAATGTTGTGATATTGTCTACAAAATCCATGTAATGCATCGAGCTATGAGGTAATACAACATATACTATACATAAATGAAGGAGATAGAGCAAAGTAATGCTTGCCTGGACAATAACGTGAAGAATGATGTACAACATTGTTATGTTATACTCTCGGACTCACGAGTACAAGTCTCTTTCGAATCGCAAGTCCTGGACTCACGAGTCCTGGACTCGGACTCGAAGTCCAAGTCCGGAACAGGAATCGGACTCGCAAGTCCGAGTCTAAGGCTAGACTCGGGATTCTGGACTTGGTATCACCCTTACGCACGTGCATGCACGTACACACACATACACAAAATTACATATGATTAAAGGCACTTACACACACTTACACGCACTTATACACACTTAGATACACTTACATGCACTAATATGCACTTACACATACCTACACACACTCATACACACTCACATGCAATTACATTTGCTCACACACACTCACATACACTCACACGCACTCACACGCACTCACACGCACTCTTAAACACTCACACGCTCTCACATGCCCTTACACATCATTACATACCCTTCAACGCATGTACACACCCTTACACGCCCTTACACATACTTACACACTGTTACACACACTTACACACACTCATACATCCTAACACGCCCTTACATACAATTGCACGCACTTACACTCACTTATACGCAGTTACACGCACTTAAACGTCCTTACACGCACTTATACGTCCTTACATGCACTTACACGCCCTTACATGCAATAATGCACTTTTTCACGCCCTAACACATCCTTACGCACACTTACAAGCACATACACACCCTTACACACCCTTACATATACATATACGCACTTGTATGTACTTACTTGCACTTATACATACTTACACGTCCTTACACACCCTTACTCGTACTTACATCCACTTACACGTACATGCATGCACTTACACACCCTTACACACACTTACATTCACGGAGCTTGGCGATGGTGCTTTCACGCGGATCCCCATCGCCAGTGCGCGTTGGTGGGGACATGAGAACTACTGTGGTGGTGGTCGCCGCGCGACTAGGGGTTGTGTTGCTCGACGTAGACTACTGTGCATGTGCGCCCTGAAGGCCACGAGTGATCCACGCCAAGTCAAGCAGCTGATGGCACTCAGTGAAGCAATGAGCACCTCCATAGTTGTAGTAGTGAATAGTACACCCACTGCTAACGATCGGTGGCTGCTGCTACTGCGATTGCTCTTGGCGCGAAATGCGCCTCTTCCTCCCCTTCCTCCCCTGTGGAGCTGTTGCCATACCCTGCGTCTGAGTTGGGGTAATGAAGGTGAATGGAGAGGAGGAGGATGTGCCAGAGGCCGGAGGAGTGTGCTACAAGAGGGGCGTCGGTGGCAACGCGATGACCCCTATAGCAAGGGGACTCTCCTGATGGGCCACAGCTACCTCGCAGACGGAAGTCACCTCTAGAAAGAGTAGATGCACCCAAGGAAGAAGTTGGAGGGAGATGGAGAAGGGTTCAAGAACGGCGTCGATGTACCCTGAGAAGATGTCTGTGTGCTCAAGGCAAATGCCGAGCATGATCATGCTGAGCACCCACAGCTGTGTACCTCCTTAGGTCCTAAGGCACACATGGATGCTCATGGCCTGCCGCCGATAATCGGCTGCGGGCTCGGCGGGTCCCAGACAAAGGGAGTGAAAGGCGTGAGTGTGAGCCCCGCGGGTGGCATGCGTCTTTGCAGTAGCAAGCAGAGACAATGCACGTCCCGGCCCTGATGCAGGTTAGCACCCTCGCCTGTGTCAGCCTCTCCAAGAAAAGGGCAAAAGTCCACGACAATCTCACGCGACATGGCGTAAAGGAGTCCATGCATTGCCCTGGCTGATGTCAACACGCGAGCGCAATCCGTAACCTGATACGGACTGAGGTAGTAAGGCCATACCTCGTTTGAGGTGGCCCAACCCTAGAAGAGAATCTCCCATCAGTCAAAGCCGTCCTTGTTGACATACCGTGGGGGCGGTGTCTCAAAGTCCTTGGGTTTCTGCTCTGTAAAAAGGGCTACCATAGGCTAAGAAGGAAGAGGGATGGGGAACACACCCACACCGGTACGAGGAAGTTGCTAGGGAGGATCTGTGAGAGACAGGAAAAGGCTGTTTGTGAAGGCCAAGAACTCGTGTGAAGCTGGCGGAGACGCTCTTGAAGCAGGCGAATCTCACTCGTGTGGGTGTCATCCTCCCTGCTTGGCATGTCAGGGTCCTCATCCCAAGGATCAAGTGATGGCTGGTCGAGTCTTGCTCCTCACATAGGTGAGGGTGCTGACTACTGTGGAGAAGGTATGGCACCGCCGACTCCCTCGGAGGTCTGCTGTGGAGTCGTTGACTGTCCACAAAGGAGCTCAGTGAGCGCAGGGATGGCGTCAGTCTGCTATTGCTGCATACGTCGTATCTCATCCTACTGACTCTGCAGGTCCTCATTGGCGTGCGAGCGTGGGTTCAGGATCCTTGAGGAGGTGGATGAGGATTCTGTTGGCCCTTCGCCCTTGTAATCGGCAGGAGCCATGTCAGCGCTCACGACGGGCCGGGATATCAAACTGATCAAATTGTAGAACCATCAGCATTTCTCAAGAATCGGCAATTCGGGTAACAAGTGATGTTTCAGCCAAAATTTGGCTAAGTGTTGGTGATTATGGCATAACTTGCAATGATGACATCAGCATGAAGGTTGTGTTGTTATTTGTGACGTTCTTATACAATCTACTGTGACCACTCGGCTGTGTCCATACTCGTGCAGATCCCTGAGGCGGGCCCTGGTGACACCGGTGCGACGACTAGCGGCGGACTACCAGCTTGGAGCTGGCCGACTACCTTTCCATAGCCCCCAGACACTGCCGGGACTCCCTGCTGTTTTTTTTGCAGCTTGCATGAGTCTTTTCGGCTGACTGGCCATGAGCCCAATTTACATGTTTTTGCATTGCGTGTCCACCGTTTGATGATGGGTGCATGCATGAGACAAGTAATAACGTCCGTCTTGTGATCTTGCATGTGTAGGTTCAGACGGCGTAGCATTCTGACATGTGTGCACAGAGTTATGGCCAAAACAGTGGTTTTGGGCCAGTTTTAGGACAGCTCTTGGACCGCCGCGTGCGACACCCGCTATGCACCGTGGCAGGCATTTATGCCATGGACCTGTCATTTGTCATCTCTCTCTGCAAATGCTATTGAAGCATTCAGAAACTTTGCCTTGTGTCCCCTAGCCAAACTCTTGCCGTTGCGTGCATGACTTGTGACTGTCGTCACCATCTGATCAGGCACTCATGCCTGGTCAATAGGAGTGATGCTAGGAAGCTTCCTTGCATCTTTTCATGGTATCAGAGTAGTGAAGCAGTTCTCACTGAGCTGCGCAGCAGAGACGCAACAGAGCAGCAGCAGTGAGATTCACCGTACCAGCAGATCCACTGGGGCCTGTCGAAGACAGCCGGTCGCCATCGACGCAGCCCATACCCATCACATGAGACCGTAGCACCGGCGTTGCCACCGTGCCAGCAGCAGCATAATAGCAGAGCAGCAGCAGCAGCAGCGGCAGCAGCAACGTGGTAGTAGCAGCTTCAGGAGCGCGTGGCCGCTCCAGCGAGTGCAGCCACCGTTCGCAGCCGCAGCGGCAGCCGCGGCAACAGCAGCGCAGCGGCAACAGCGGCAGCAGCAACAGAGCAGCAGCAGCGGTGGCAACAGCGGCACAGCAGCAGTAGTGGCAGCCACGGCGGCAGCAGCAGAGCAGCAGTAGCTGCAGCAACAGCAGCGCAGCAGCGGCAGCAGCAGCAACGCGTGGTGGCGGCGTTGATCAGCAGTCGCAACATGCAGTAGCAGCTGCGGCATTGCGCAGCCGCAGCTGCCACTGCTGCGCATGCAGCCACGCAGTTGCTGCTGCAGCTGAGAGCACAACTACAGCAGCAGCTGAGCGGAAGCTGCTACGTAGCTTTCGCGTAGCTTCCACGCAGCCGCCGCGGAGCGGTTGCACGCTCGCGCAGAACCGCGAGAGAGAGGAAAAAAAGGGGGGCTCAAGCTGATGTCAGCATTTTTGCTTGCTGAAATCATCAGGTCGTGCTGACATCAGCAACCACTTGCTGATGTCAGCACCATACTTAGCCAAACGTTTGGCCGGAAAGTCAAAACTGGCAAGCGTCTCAAATCCTCGAGAAACGCTGACGCTTTTGCAATCCGACAAACCTGACCTGTCGACCTATACTGAGAGGCGACATGAACTCGTCTGACAACAAGGGGCAGGGGACAGGTGATCCCTCCTCCTCTTCTTCTGGGGTCCTGAGCCCATGCTCGCAGGCTATTGAGGACCTGCGGAGCCAGCAGCATGTGATGTGTTGCCTATAGCAGGAGCAGACTGATGCCATCCGCACACTGACTGAGCTTTTGCATGCCCAGTCCACGGTCCCACGGCAGGTTTCCAAGGAAGCTACCGGCGTCGCGGTCTCTACAAAGCAGTTGGCTCAGGTACCCGTGACAGGAGCTACACCTGACCCACCACCTCCCGACCTCCTGGATGATGATCCATTCATGCCAGGCATGACAGGCGACTCCCTGGATCATGAGATTCGAGTTCTTCAGGAGCGCCTCCATTTGCTACAGACGGGCACCAGATCTCCTCTGTTTCCTCCGATACGATCGTCTTCCGACTATCCCGGTAACTATCCCCTTCCACGGGTCTTCCCTGTCCCTCGTCCTCCTCGGCCTGCGGTTGCTCTCCCCACGGAGCGGCAACCCAAAGACTTTGAGACACCACCTCCACAATACATCAGTGAGGACGGCTTCAACTGCTGGGAGATCCTCTTTTAGGTTTGGGCTACTTCAGAGGGAGTGTGGCCCTACTACCACAGCCTATATCAGCCTACAAACCCAACACAGGTGCTGACAGTAGCCAGGGCGATGCGCGGACTCCTCTATGCCATGCCACGCGAGACCGTCGTCGATTTCTGCCCCTTCCCTTGTGAGGCCGACACAAGCACCGGCACCGATCCACGCTGAGGTTGGGATCTAGCCTTATCCCTGCTGGCCGCAGAGGTGCACGCCACTCGAGCAGCACACATTCGAGCCTTCCACTCTCTCCGTCAGGGGCCTGCAAAGCCTACAGCCGATTACTGGCGATGCACCATACGCATTTACACGTGCCTTGGGACCTCAGGAGGCACACAGCTGTGGCGCTCCGTACGATGATGCTCGGAGTTCGCCTTGAGTACACTGACATCTTCACACGGTACAGCGACGTTGTCCTCAAGCCCTCTTCAGCCACTCTACAGCTTCTCCCCCGGGCGCATCAGCTCTTCCTCCATGTGACTTCAGCCCGCGAGGCAGCCGTGGCCCATCAGGAGACTTCTCTTGCTGCAGCAGTTGTCGCATCACCACCATCTTCCCTCCTACAGTCTCCTTCTTCATCCTTCGTCACGTCCTCATCTTCCTCCTCCTCTTTGGCCCTGCCCACACCCACTCAGACACAGGGTGTTGCAGCAGCACCTCAGGGGAAGAAGAAGAAGGGGAAGTGTGGATCAGGCCAGCAGCAGTCACAGCAGCAGTCGTCATCTAGTGGTAGCCGTGGACGTTCTGTTCACTGCTACAATTGTGGAGGCGCCCATCGCTACACCGAGTGTCAGCAGCCGCTCGACTGGGCGTGGATTACTCGTGGGCTCCAGGCTGCACACACCCTCCAATCCACGTCCAGCACGTCATCCTCGCCATCCTCCGGACGCGTTGCGGCCATGAATGCAGCTGTTCTCGCTTCCTCACCGGCGAGTAGCAGTGATCCGGACCCACACGAACGCACCATCGCTCAGCTCCGACACCTTCTGGCGTTCCGCTTTCAGGGAGGTGCGAGTGTGTTGTCATCGTCGGGTGGTTCACAGACTGTCTGTCCGTCCGTTCCTGTGGGTCGTGACGACGCGTGTGGGAGAACACAGTCAGCATGTGATGATGATGGGCCTGACTGCACCGATTGGGTTCATGAGTCTCATCTTTGTGCCCTGCGTCGTTCCTCCCCACTGACGGCTCAGTGTCCCTCTGATGCCGAGTGTTACATTGCCCGTTGTACAGTGACGTCCACCAGCCATGACTCCGGTGGCACTTGGATCACCGGTTCTGGTGCCACTCATCACATGACATGTCGTCGTAGTGATTTTGTTGTTCTCAGTCGTGTCACGTGTGTCTGCTCCGTCCGTACAAGCTCTGGTCAGTCCTTACCAGTCCATGGTGTTGGGGTTGTATGTTTCGACGGTCTGTCTTGCCCCTTGTACCTTTCCGACGTGCTGTTTGTGCCTGATCTTGAGCTCAGCCTGCTTTCTGTGCATGCCTGCACACTGATGGGTCTCTCTGTGGAGCATACCGCAGACTCAGAGACTGTGACTACTACTCACACTCGCAGCGTTGTCCTTCATGCCTCGGTCGTAGATGATCTGTATCGCGTCTCTTGGACCTCCTCCCCTTGCTCTCTTTCCTCCTCTGGTCGGGTCTTTGTCACTGGTGCTCTGTCTTCAAAACACCAGCGGTTACTTCATCGTCACCTATGTCACGTGGGCTTTGATACTGTGTCGAAGCTCATTCGGACACAGCCAGCTCTCGGTCTAAACACGGCTTCTTTTCAGAAGCCACCCAAGACCGACTGTCTCTTTTGCGCTCAGGGGAAGATGCATCGATGCACCTACCCTGACTCTCGTTCTCGAGCGCTTCGGCTTCTCGAGCTAGTTCACTCAGACCTTCTCGGTCCTCTTCCGGTCGAGTCCGTATCTGATCGGGGCTGGTATGTTCTGACTCTGACTGACGACTTTACCTGGATGCGGTGGGTCTACAGCCTGCGTCATAAGAGCGACGCCGTCCTTGCGGTTTGACTCTGGCTAGTGATGGCTGAGCGTCAGTCACGTCACACGCTACATGCTTTCCGCTTGGATCGCGCCGGTGAGTTCTTTGGCGCGATGCACGGGTTCTTTGCTGAGCACGGGATTTTTCACCAGGTCTCCGCTCCTGCTACCCCTCAGCACAACGGTGTATTTGAGCGCTGGAACCGCACCATGGAGGATGCGGTTCGTGCTATGTGGTCTCAGTGCGGTCTCCCTGAGTCATTTGTCTTTGAGTGTTTTGCCAACATAACTTGGGTCTGGAACCGCCTCCCGCACGGTCCGCTTCCGGACCATGTTACATCGTATGAGCTCTGGTTTGGACACCGTGCTGACCTTCTTCTCGCTCGCGTCTGGGACTCCCTGGCTTCTGTGTGGTACACCGAGGACCAGCAGGGGTCCAAGGTCTCACCTCGAGGCTGCTTGTGTGCCTTTGTAGGCATTTGCCCACAGTCAAAGGCCTGGCGCTTGTGGGACCCTACTCGTCGTCGCGTCATTGAGTCACGCGACGCGCTCTTTTTCGATTCTCTCACCTACCATGACTTGACTTCGATCACGGCACTCTCCGCCACACATGTTCCTACCTTTGAGGGTTCTCGGCGGATGGGGGAGACTTCTACGCCAGCAAGCACCTCTCACCAGGCTGATGTGTCCGTTTGAGCCCCCTTCACCTCTTGGTCTCCGGCCCTTGATGACCCGGCGATCATCATTGTCAGTCTAGAGACCTTGCCCGTACAGCCACTTTAACGCCCCACAAGTGCCCCTACTTCTGTTCCCGCGTCTACTTCTGCGCTAGTACGTGCAACTGCTAGCACTCCTATTTCTGTGTCTGGTCCAGTCTCGCTTACTCCCCTACCTGCGTCTGCTGGCACTCCTGCCTCTGTGTCAGATCTAGTCTTGCCTGCTCCTGCTGTCACACCCAGCCCCGTGCCCCCAACACACGCATCTCCTCGCACGGCATCACCGGCTACCTTGCCTCAGCCCCCACCAGTTGTGGTCGTGCCTGTCCCTGAGCCTGAGGTGCGCCCCTCAAGCTTAGGTTACTCCCGTGAGCCCGGTGGCCGTCTTCAACCACTGGATTCCGAAGCTCAGCGAGCGTCGGGCCCCGCACCCAAGCGCCCCTCTCGCAACATCGCAAGTGGTGACCACGGCACAAAGGCCCTAGGCCTGAGTGTTCGTACTGAGCTCACGGAGGTACATCCAGCGTGCCCCATAGGGCACGATCTCGTCACTCTTAAGTTCCATATTGCTTGTGATGCAGCAGCACATCTTGTGGTCGTCAGGCCTAGCACCGAGGCGTGTGCCCTTGCCACGCAGAGCTCTCCCTCTATGGTGCTCGACCTGAGGGCACATTGAGGGAAGCTCTCTCATCACAGGATGCTGACGCTTGGCGTGCTGCCTGCGAGGATGAGCTTTGCGCTATCCGAGAGCATAGATTCTACAAGCTTGTAGACCTTCCGCCTGGGAGGAAGGCTATTCAGGTCAAGTGGGTCTTTCACAAGAAAGTGAAGCCAAATGGCTCACTGGAACGCTACAAGACCCGCTTGGTCATCAAGGGGTACTCTCAAATGGAGGGCGTCGATTACACTGACACTTTTGCTCCTGTCAGCCGCATGACCTCAACTCGAGCTCTGTTCGGTGTAATGGCTCAGCATGACTGGGAAGTACACCAGATGGACGTGAACAATGCGTTCCTCCATGGCTCTTTGGATGAGGAGATTTACGTGGCTCAGCCACCAGACTTTGAGAATGGTGACATGGTCTGGCACTTGCGCAAGTCCTTGTACGGCCTCAAGCAGTCTCTGCGGTGTTGGAACCGGGAGATCACCGGCACTTTGACTTGTGCGGGATATGTACAGAGCGCGGCAGATCCCTCTCTTTTCATCCTACCAACACCCGAGCAGTTCACCGCCATCCTGGTCTATGTCGATGACCTTCTGATCGCGTCTCCATCCCTGGAGGCCGTGAATGAGACCAAGGCTGTCCTTCAGACTGCCTACAGGATGAAGGACATCAGTCCTGCATCAGTGTTTCTTGGTATGGAGATCGTACGAGATCGTAGGCGTCGGACACTGTTGCTGCATCAGGCCCGATACGTACGAGTCCTGGGGGAGCGTTTTAGCAATCTCCTTGGTGTAGTGCCTACTGCTTCCACACCTCTTACACCCGATGGGCCGGATGCCATGAAGGTGGATGGTCTTACACAACTGGGGGAGACAGTGGACGTGACGTTGTACCTCCGTCTCATCGGATCTCTGATGTACCTGGCCACTACCACACGTCCCGACATCGTTTTCGCTGTCAACCTCCTCCCTCAGATGCCGCAGGCTCCGCGTGCCAGAGCCCTTCACGTGGCTGTGTGAGTGGTGCAGTACGTGGTCTCCACGCCGTACCTCGGACTCTGCTTTCGTCAGCAGTGTTCGATGGTCCTTGACAGCTACACTGACAGCGACTAGGCCTGGAGCCCACATGGACGCAGCCATACTGGCTACGTGTTCCTGCTTGGTGGTACTGCTCTGTCTTGGCGTAGCGGGAAGCAGGGCTGCATCGCACGTAGCTCATCGGAGGAAGAGTACATTGCTTTGGGCGCAGGGGCTACCGAGGCGGCATGGCTGCAGTGCCTGTTTCTTGAGCTTGGTCAGTCAATACCCGCCATTGTGCTTCGTTGTGACAACCAGAGTGCTCTCGCCATTGCAGAGAACCCCGGTGTCTTTCACGCTTGCACAAAGCACATTGCGGTTGAGCATCACTTTGTGCGTGATCTGGTGGAGCAACACGTGATCTCCGTCATGTGGGTTGGCGCTGACATGCAGCGTCCTGATTTCTTGACGAAGGCACTAGCTCGCGGAAAGTTCCTAGTGGCCATTCGTTCTGTTGGGCTTCGCCCCATACCTGAGGGTGGTTCAGTGTGGGATGTGTGTCCGTGTCCCATCTGTTTTACACTCACTATTTTACTTGTCTCAGTGTTGCACGTGTATGGACATGCGTACCATCGGGTCATGGGGGAGTGTTGTGATTTGTGCCGTTCTACTACAGTCTACTGTGACCACTCGGCCGTGTCCATACTCGTGCAGATCCCTGAGGCGGGCCCTGGTGACACCGGTGCGACGACTAGCGGCGGACTACCAGCTTGGAGCTGGCCGACTACCTTTCCAGAGCCCCCAGACACTGCCGGGACTCCCTGCTATTTTTTTTGCAGCTTGCATGAGTCTTTTCGGCGGACTGGCCATGAGCCCAATTTACATGTTTTTGCATTGCGTGTCCACCGTTTGATGATGGATGCATGTATGTGACCAGTAGTAGCGTCTGTCTTGTGATCTTGCACGTGTAGGTTCAGACGGCGTAGCATTCTGACATGTGTGCACAGAGTTATGGCCAAAACAGTAGTTTTGGGCTGGTTTTAGGACAGCTCTTGGACCGCCGCGTGCAACACCCGCTGTGCGCCGCGGCAAGTATTTATGCCATGGACATGTCATTTGTCATCTCTCTCTGCAAATGCTATTGAAGCATTCAGACACTTTGCTTTGTGTCCCCTAGCCAAACTCTTGCCGTTGCGTGCACGACTTGTGACTGTCGTCACCGTCTGATCAGGCACTCACGCCTGGTCAACGGGACTGTTGCTAGGAAGCTTCCTTCCATCTTTTCAGGTTGTCCAAATAAAGCAAAGTTTTGAGCGTTTATGTGCCAAAGGATGTTGAATGCAACGGCAGTAGTTTCGAGCAAAAACACCTTCAAAAAAGTAAAAGTATCACCATTTATTTCTCAGCCCAAAATCCAGAAAAAAAAATTAGATCTAACAGTGTTCTTTCATTTCTTTGAGCCTTGAGGGTATCAAATAAGGCAGGAGGGGAAGCGATGGATAGGATTTTGCAGGAGCTTTCTAGCCGGCTCTTACACGCCAAAAACGATGGTCCAATGGGGCAATTGCATTCTCTCACGTCCGTGGAGGGTGGTGTATGCGATCTGAGTGAAGCTTCTGTGACCCTTCACAGACCCCTTCTCAACATCTCATACCTCAACTGCTGTCGGAAAGAGTTGGGAAACCCTTGGCTGCCCCGTGGTGGTGGCGTGGTGATGCGATCGCAAGGGTGTCTCTGCTACTGCAATCTGCTACGGCGAGTTTCCGTGGGTTGGTGGGTCCTCCGAGGACCGTGGTTTTAGCTGTGGCTCTCACTACTGCTCCTACTGTTGTGTCTCTGCTGCGCAGCTCAGCGAGGGATGCCTTACAGCTTTGATACCAAGAGAAGATGCGTAGAAGCTTCTTAGCAACTGAGCTGCTGACTGGGCGTCAATGCCCAGTCAGACAGTGACAACAGTCACAAGTCATACACACGACGGCAAGGGTTTGGCTAGGAGACACAAGTCAGAGTGTCATAATGCTTCAATAGAGTTTCTAGAGAGAGTTAACAAATGACAGGTCCACAGCATAACTACCTGTCAGGACGCATGGCAGGTGTCGCACGCGGTAGTGCAAGGTCTGTCCTAAAACCGGCTCAAAGACAGAGCAACAGTGTTTTGACCGTAACTCTGCGCAGACCAAAAAAAAAAAATTAGTTTTTAAGATGGTCCAGGCAGAAAATCCCTCCCACTCTGCGCAGACAAATCATAACGTTACGCCGTCTGAACCTAAATGTGTCGGATCTCAAGCCGGACGCTATGACTAGTCACATGCATGTATCCTGCATCAAACGATGGACACAATGCAAAACATGCAAATTGGGCCCACGGCCAGTCCACCGATAAAACTCTACGGGCTAGAGAAAAACTGGAGACGGTCTGAGACAGCATCCAGGATGCTGGGGCAGTCGTCGATCAGCTCCAAGTGGGTGGTCCATCGCCTGGCGACGCGCTGGTGCCTCTTGGGTCCGCATCATGGATCTGCACGGGCATGGACACGGCCGAGTGGTTACGGTAAACTGTACAGCTCGACGGGAACGTCACAAATCACAACACCAATGGGGCACGGGTGTAAAACGTAGTTCATGTGAGGCTGATCATGCCCCTCCTAGGAAATGCATGTGTCAGATTGCCTGGTTGTGATACTTGCCCATCCGTTGTGTTACTCTACTTTTGTCACAGTTCTTAGATCGAAGGCCATTTCAGAGTATGACGGGATTGAGAAAGTGCGTAGAAGCTTCCTAACAACACAGCCGCTGACCGGGCGTCAGTGCCTAATCAGACGGTGACGACGATCACAGGTCGTACACACAACGGCAAGGGTTTGGCTAGGAGACACAAGGCATAGTGTCAGAATGCTTCAATATAGCATATGCAGAGAGGGATGACAAATTACAGGTCTATGGCATAAGTACCTGCCGCGGCGCACGGCGGGTGTCGCACGCGGCAGTCCAAAAGCTGTCCTAAAACCGGCCCAAAACAACTGTTTTGGCCGTAACTCTGCGCTTTTTTTTTTTTTTGGTTTTTAAGATGGTCCAGGCAGAACTCTGCGCACACATGTCCGAATGCTGCGCCGACTGAACCTAGACGTGCAGAATCAAAAGACGGACGCTACGACTGGTCACATGCATGCATCCATCGACAGACAGAGGACATACAATGTAAAAACATGCAAATAGGCCTCATGGCCAGTCCGCCAAAAGACGCCTGCAAGACGTAGAAAACACAAGAAAGAGTTCCGGTGGCATTTGGGGCTCTGGAACAGTGGTCGGTCAGCTCCACGCTGGTAGTCCGCCGCTTGTCGTCGCGCCGGTGTCACCAGGGCCGCCTGCCTCAGGGATCTGCACGAGTATGGACACGGCCGAGTGGTCACAGTAAACGGTACAGGAACGGCACAAAGCATAACAGGGATTCACATAGCAAGTTCATCAACAGATAGTTTCGTGTCGTCTGCTAGTTTGTCAGGCTGTTACATCCAGCCATGTTCAGGTTGTCTAGGTTAACACGTGACAGCAGGGAGTTCATCCCGTGATGTGAGTTTTGTAATGGTGAGTTTAACTTTCTGAGTATAGTGAGGCTGACAAGTGTGCATGGTGTTACTGCAGTGCGTCAGAGCTCCTACTCTTTGAAGGCCTTCTTCTCAACTAACAGGAGCAGGCCGTCTCCTCAGTGTACATGAATGCCAGGGCATGCTGATTGAGGCATAGACAAGGTGGTAGGCTCATGCATCCATTTCTGGTCCTCCCTGAGTGGGGAGCTCTGGAGTACAGATTTCCATGAGGACAGGGAATTATATATGGGTTCACATAGCCCACCCAAGGGGAGGGCATGTTGCATGTATGCAAGCTATTATGGGCGAGTCAACAAAGCGACGTAATAGGTGGTGGTCAACCGCGATCATGCTTCTGAAGTGAATTTCTGAAGAATACACAAATATCCAATTATTCTCATTCAAGAAATCAAGGAAAGCATGCTGTGTAGAGCCCCACCGTCTAGAGACATGACATGGTTCTACATCTCACAGCTGAGAAATTGTGAGGCCCCCCGCTACTACGTTCCGGCTAACGTAGGCGGCGACCCCCAACAGTGGTTGGTGGAGGGCTGGGTGGAGGGCTGGGTGGAGGGGAGGGAGGCTTGGGAGGCGGGGGGGAGGGGGGCTGGGGAGGAAACGCCCTGGCGTAGCTGCACTGCACAACGTGGCCCTCGTCGTCCAAGGCAGTGGCCCTCCAGCCAGGCTTGCAGGTGCAGTTGTAGCCGCCGGCAGTGAAGTCGAGGTTCCTGCATGTGGCCGTCTTGAAGCCAGAGGGGAACTTGGGCGCCTTTGTCGTCGGGTCACGGAAGGTGGCATTGGAGAGGTACGGGTTGCACAGCCAGCCGGCGTCCGGGTCGGTCCAGCTCCTTGGGTCGCGGCCGTCGCAGACGTAGTCGATGATGGTGTTGCAAGGGTTGCACACCGGGTTGAGGTCGCAGTCTGCGGGGAGGGTGCACTCGTTGATATCCACGCACGTGCCGTTTGCGAGCTTGCGCGCAATCGCGTTGCCGGAGGCAGAGCGGGGGCACTCGCACGATGCGGTGGAGGGGATGACTTCGGTGTTGGCCAGGCACTCGAGGCCCGCGGGGCAGGAGAGGGCGAAGGGGCTGGGCTGGCTGTAGCTGGCGTTCACGTACGTGATGCACGGGTCGATGTCTGCATGAAATCGAAAGAAAGCATTGGCAGCGGCAGAGGTACAATGGACATCGGAGCGGCATTGGTTGCAATGAGAGTGGAGGTGACAGCAAGACCGGGTTGAAGTCACCTGAGGGAGCAGCACACTAGCAGGCAAAGGCGCATCCGCGCAGGAAAGGGCTGTGAATCAAAGCAGCAGCAGCAGCAGCAGCTTCCCCAGCAGGAACAGCCTAGGCTGCAGCTTGCCTGCAGTGGTTTGAACCAGAGGGCAGCGGACGGGGCGACACTCACGACCTGAGCACTCGTAAGAGAGGCGACGGAAGCGAGAAGAGAGGTGACCTGAGTGTGACTCTGCAGCACAGCAGCCACACAAAGGCCTTGTGCCTGCAAAGACAGTATGGCACAAACTCATCAACAGCACCGACAGCAGCGTTCATTCCGCCACACGCACGCACCAGTGCGGCACTCGTCGGCAGGGTTGGTCTGGCCCTTGCAGGTGGAGCAGGTTGACCCTGTCGTGTTGGCGGGGCAGACGCACGCGCCCGTGCCCGTGGGGCCGTCGCTGCAGTAGCCCCCGTTGGCGCACTCTGTGGTGGTGGCATCACACACACGAGAAGGATGGATCGGGGGTCAGACAGTCTGGCACACCAGCATGCTGCATGCCTCCGTGTGGTTGGGCTTGTGGAGGTAAGGGCGTCAAGGCAGGGAATAATGAGCGGCGATGCAAAGAGTGGGAGAGAGGGAGGGAGAGGGAGAGGGAGAGGGCGAGGAGAGAGAGAGGAGAGAGAGGAGAGAGAGAGAGAGAGAGAGAGAGAGAGAGAGAGAGAGAGAGAGAGAGAGAGAGAGAGAGAGAGAGAGG
>SZWC01034258.1:0-14864 GCA_023375785.1 Penium margaritaceum | reverse complement strand
TAGATATAGATATAGATATAGATATAGATATAGGTATAGATATAGATATAGATATAGATATAGATATAGGTATAGATATAGATATAGATATAGATATAGATATGGATATAGATATAGATATAGATATAGATATATATATAGATATAGATATAGATATAGATATAGATATAGATATAGATATAGATATAGATATAGATATAGATATAGATATAGATATAGATATAGATATAGATATAGATATAGATATAGATCTTAGTATATTTATTTTAAATTTTTATGAAATAATTTATATTTTTGAGCCTATTTCATCAACCTTTTCATGTAGTTTGATGTGTGACTACATTTGTGAATGATTTGGTTTCTAGAAGGAGATGAGAGATGCATTAAATTATTTTGTTCTTGAATAAATATGGTTAACCTTCGGGAAACACTCAACCTATTTTTTTAAAAGAATTATTTTTTCATGAACATTAACGTCACGTAGCATGTTCTTTGTAATCTACCCTGAAAGTATGGCTACACCGAGGATATTTCGGTATGGTCGAGGCAGGTTGAGTTGCTTTGTATCCGACATGGTCTTAACGAAGATGCGATTTCACCTATGCGACAATCCTGTCCGCCACCCATTTTTTGCATGTTCGCCCTCAACTATCCACGACGACTGGTGGGTGGGTAAACTTGGGGATGGGATTAACTTGCATTTGCACTCACCCTTTGCCAGCCGTGGTCTTCGGCGCGGCTGGTTACCGTTTTTGCATCGGGTAAAATCCGTCGCGAGGAAGCTTCACAGCCTCGGAGGGCAACATTCGCCAAAAAAATTCAAACTCGTCGCGAGTTACCTCGATATCCGCCAGGCCAACCGTGGAGAGCATTTGCGACTGCTCTCCACGGTTGCATCGCGTGGCTGCTCGCACATAGCGAGTGACCGCCCCTACAAGGAGACCTCCTTGAAACCCTAGCCACGTGATTAGGCCACAGTGTGCGCCACAGCCAGCTGCGCACCAGGCCTGTGCGCTAGAGAAGCGGCTCATCCGCCATGGATATTCCTCCTAAAGAAGGTGCAATGGAGGGTGACGCGGAAATGGAGGTTCTCATGGAGCACATCTTGGTTTTTGCAACCCTGTTATGCATCTACGCTGCACTCCCTTTCCTCAAGCAGCCATATGTGACGCGACCTCTACGTGGTGCCGATTACGCAGAAGAGTTACTTACTCATCAGGCAAACTCTCTAAGGGTGTACGAGGTCCTGGGCATTGATCCTTGGCGGTTCGACACGGTGGTTTGCATACTGTCCGAAGCTGGCCTCACAGGAACGCGACACATCAGTGTGCAGGAGTCAGTCGCCATGTTCCTTGCCTACATGGTGGCGGGCAAAGGGCAGCGACGCCGCGTGGAGATGTTCCAGCATTCGAAGGAAACTGTTGGCCGGCACTTTGGGAGGGTCATGAGGCGGGTGCTGGAGATTGCGTCAACGGTCATATGCCTGCCAGACGGGCAGCACGTGCCTGCCAAAATTGCATCTTCTACGAGGTTCATGCCGTGGTTCAAAGACTGCGTGGGAGCCGTAGACGGAACCCATATTTGTGCTTGGGTTCCCATGGATAGGCAGGGGCCGTATTGGAACCGCAAAGGTTTAAGAAACAAAAATGTGTTCATTGCTTTTAACTTTGATGAGACAGTGGCATGGGTCCATGCAGGTTGGGAAGGTAGTGCACACGACGCTTTGGTGTACCGAGATGCATGCTTCCATGGGTTTCAAGTGCCAAAGGGCAAGTACTACCTTGGTGATGCAGGTTACCCTTTGAGCAACCAAATCCTGACGCCATATCGTGGTGTGCAGTACCACCTGCGCGAGGAGGGAGCGGAGGCACAGGCTCAAGAGCCACAAACAGCGATAAAGTTGTTCAACTTACGTCATTCCTGGTTGCAAATGACTGTGGAGCGCGTCATTGGTCAGCTAAAGAAAACGGTTGCGATACTCAGCAACATGGAGGGTTTCTCCTTTGAGGCGCAGCGAGACATTGTCATTGCATGTTGTGTGTTGCACAATGTGTTCATTTCTTGCAACAACGCGTACGTAGAGTACAATAGAGACTTCCGTCTGAACATGGAGGAAGCACATGCGATGCAGGCAGACAACAATGAGCATGATGATGTAGATACCCCCCCTGAGGCTAGGGCATTCAAGGACCGCCTAGCACCCACCATGTTCCTTGCTTATGCGACGGATAGAGCTGCACGTGGCTAGCTTCATGTGTTGCTCTAGGGCCTGTGACATTGAACACACAATGATGAACTATTCCATAGTTCATTACGTTTCCTTTTCCATTGCTGCATGTCATGATCTCATCCTATTCCATTTGCATTTGTGGACAAGGCAGAGTAAGGTAAACAATAATAAGCAAATGGTCATTGCAGTCATTCACAAATCAATTTACCAAGCTGTAGGAGGAAGGAAATTCTCCTCAGCATACCTCCTACCTGCAGCATAACCCCTATTGTATGCTCTCCTACTTGCCACGCTTTACTGTGCAGCACGGCAAGAGGCACAGTAAGTGAAGTCACGCACTATGAAACCTACAAAACACAGCAAAAACCCTAACATGAAGGCCAGCACATAACCCTCTTGATGCACATGTAGCTCCATACACCTGCACATGAAGGCAAGCCGGCCAAACTTAGTAATGACATAACAAAGTGTCTGTTGTAACAGCACATTGAACCAAGAACAAACAGGAAATAGCTGAATGGGACAAAACCATTACCTCACCCACACCACGATTTTTGCACCTCAGTGTCGGACTTCACAAAGAACTCCGCCATGCGTGGTGTAGTAACAAGACGCTGCATGATTTGAGCCTTTTTGCCAGGCGCAATCTGCAGCCCTGTGACAACTTCACCTGCACGCTTAAGCCACACATGGTTGTTTGTGCCTTGCATTTTCTCGAGGCAATAGGTTGGACGCATGGCAGCCTGGGCAAGGGAAGCACCTGCACTTAACCCAGCCCGCCCCCGCCCCATGTGTACTCCCAACCCCTCCTCTAGCACACGCCGGACACCAGCGATGCCTCCAGCGGTGGGACGTGGACGTGCACCACCACCAACACCGGCTGCACCACCTCCTGCTGCAGCAGTAGCAGCAGCAGGAGGTGGTGCTGCTGCAGCAGCAGCACCTCCGCCCGCAGCATCAGCACCACCTCCGCCCGCAACATCAGCACCACCTCCGCCCGCAGCATGAGCACCACCTCCGCCCGCAGCATCAACAGCACCACCTCCGCCCGCAACATCAGCAGCACCTCCGCCCGCAGCATGAGCACCACCTCCGCCCTCAGCATCAGCAGCACCACCTCCGCCTGCACCAACACCACCCGCACCACGTGCTCCACCACCACCACCTCCAAAACATGCACCATGTACTCCACCGCCACCACCGGCAGCACCAGCAGCCCGTGCTACAGCACCAAAACCCGCAGGACCACCTCCACCACAAACAGCACCCCCTCCACCACCACCACCACCCACTGCACCACCACCACCAGCAATAGCAACTCCTCCTCCACCACCACCACGTAGTACACCACCACCACGACCATCAACAGCACCCCC
The DNA here is from genome assembly GCA_023375785.1 of Penium margaritaceum. Taxonomy (NCBI): domain Eukaryota; kingdom Viridiplantae; phylum Streptophyta; class Zygnematophyceae; order Desmidiales; family Peniaceae; genus Penium; species Penium margaritaceum. The sequence continues at coordinate 11,258 of SZWC01034258.1, read as the reverse complement.
TCCACCACCACCACCCACTGCGGGATCAATGTCATCGCCGATGACGATGACACCAGCTCCTCCAGGCGTAGGCAGAAGGGCAATGTTGTCAGCAGGCCTTGCAAGTAGCACCTCCACGTCATCGTCAAATGCGGCTAGTTCCCGCCTATACCCTAGGGGCATAGGCAGCGCCAGTCGCTCCACGTCCCACATCTCCTCCCCATGCGCAACAACGTTCAGATCGCCAATGTCAGGCGTGTCTCCCACCATCTCCATGTCCTCCCTCACCACAATCTCTCCTGATGGTTGGTTCTCTTCGCGTGCATTCTTCAACAACCCGACGCTAGGAAGACAACGGCGTGGAGGACTAGCCCAGCGCTCCTCCACCAACTCGCCAATCTGTCCCACACCCACGGCAATGTCTCCAGTCGCGAGCTCATGTGGCCATACGTCGTAGCATGCCTCGGCGTATTTGAACCGCTTGTCCTTGAAGTACAATATCCCGTCATTCCCCACCCGACGGAACTCATCCCAGCACTCTTGGTCTAAAACCGGCACACCGTTACGCCACCCCGCCCCACTAAGCCGGACTGACTCGCATAGCCCCCTCCAACCCGCCCTTAATGCCTTGGCTCTCGCTTTCACCTGCTTCAGCGTGTATTGGCAGGCCGCCTCTCCCCTTTCCTCACCCAAAATGACGTTGAACCGAGTGAACAGGGCCGGCCATATTTTTGGAAAAGGCGGGGGCCTTACGCTGTTCGTTAGGGAGCTCTCCAAGTGCCCTCAACAAGATATAGCTGTCTGCGGGGTCCCGCCATGCCCTTCCTAGCTCCACATCCATGTCACACCCACCTTCGGCTTCAGCTCCCCCATTTGACGACTGGTCCTGGGCGCTCGTCGATGGGTGGTCCACGGAGCCAGCTGCACTCCCGCCAGCCGCGGACGCTGCACCTTCCACGATTTCACTCCCACCGGATGCGGCGACGGGCCTCACACGCCTTTGGACGACGTATGCCCTTGGCCGCTTCCCCGTTGACCTGCCGTTTGTGTCCACGTCCGCACCCAATGCCGGAGACGCCGCTGGACACCTCACGAGGCTGCCCTGGGAAGAGGGGACGTTCAGTACAGAGGGCGGCAGAGCCGCGAGGCGTGCAGCGGCAAGAGCGGATGTGGAAGGGCGAGGAGCGGTGAAGGAACGGCGACGGTTATTAGGAGTGGATGCCATGGCGCTAGGGTTTCCACGACGGCGTGGGTGGAGCGAGAGGGCTGCCGAGACNGGGACGTTCAGTACAGAGGGCGGCAGAGCCGCGAGGCGTGCAGCAGCCACGCCTCTCTCTCTCTCTCTCTCTCTCTCTCTCTCTGTCTCTCTCTCTCTCTCTCTCTCTCTCTCTCTCTCATTGACTCTGCTGCTCAAATTAATGTAGAAGCAGGCCTTTGAATGCTGAAGTCAGCAATGTAGTCGGGTTTTGCTATCGTGACTCTTCCCGAGCTTTGCCGTTGTTCCGATTTTTCTACAGTGCGAAATAGTAATTTTGAACATTTTTTTTTCAGCGGAGGCAGATGTATACCGCGTTTGTCCGACAGAAACACAAACTGTCCAGCGGATGAAGACAGAAAAGAAACCACCACGCGATCCAGATTTATGATATTTCTAAATTGGGGAAAAACAGCCCTGTGCCTTCTGTATTCCCTGAAGATGATACAACCTGTAGAACATATGTTTTTACACCAAGCAATGCCAACAGACTATGCAATGATAAAACACCATATAACTATGCAAAAAGAAAAACAACAACGCACACAACTAAGGGCCTTCGTATGCTGGACTATTCATCTAATGGTACCTTTTGCAAAAAATATGAACACTTTGTGGCACATATGGGTCATTGAATTCGTAACATGTGGACCTTTTCTTTTTGACTGTAATTTGTAAACCCTGAAGAGATTCCTCATTACACTTGATGGCAAATGGTCTTATGGAATGTAGTGTTCTAGTTTGATTAAAGCATACAGTCCTATGGGGTGGTATAAGTAGGCTATAATCAAGTGCATTGGGGCGAAGTGAAGGAAGCAAGAGTGTTCTCGGGACCCTCCTAAAACTCAAATTTTCATTAGCTAGTTGTGCGGATGCCGAGGGGTGCTATACTCAATGGAAAATAAAAGAATTTCAAGATTACGACACGTTGTACTCATTCTTCTACGATGAGCTTGTAATAAGGTTTTTACTTGCACGTGTAGTTGGGAAACCAAAGTAAGGCCAAGTTACTACAAGGGGATTTGGAATCCAAATTGCATTTGTAAGCTGTCATACAAGGAAAATGTTTTCACATGCCCGATAGATACTTACAATGCTTATTAAGGGCGAATTTAGCTGCATTGGTTCTATCTAGCTATGGACCGGGTGCGTAACAAGGTGAAAGTGAAGAAATACAAGGAGAAAATTGTTTAGCGGTTTATCGCTAAGGAGACGGGCCTTGAGGCAAAAATGATGTTGTAATTGAGTTACATGGAGGTTAAGAGCCATCAGCGCTAGAAGGAGGAAGTGTACGTTGTGTGTGTATGGAAGAAGGAGGGAGCTAAAGAGGTGGAAGTTTTGGCAGCCTATGAAAAACAAAATAGGGAGACCAAAAGTAAGCATCATCAATACATCTATATGAAGATATAAACAAAGTTTTGAACATCCAGGTTCCCTTGTTTCATGTTGAGTTGCCAAAGGGTGTACAACCAAAGAAAGACATTGACCATAAAATTGAGTTTGTTCTTAGTGTAACTTCAACATTATGGATTTTTTATTGCATGAACAATAAAGATTTGAGATACGTAAAGAAGCAATTGTAGTGGCTAAGGGTTAAGGATTCATCACATTGCTGTTGTTACCTTACGCTACACCAATCCTGTTTGTAAGAATAGAGACAAGGGAATTGCAGATGTGCATGGACTATTGCGCACTCAACAACGTAATGATCAAGAATCAGTACCTACTGAAAAGTTGTTTTATCATGTGAAGGAAGCATAGTTGTACAACAAGATTGATTTACACTCAGGGTACCATCACATATGGATTACAAAGAAAGATGTGGAGAAGGCAAAGTTTTTGATGTGGTACAATAATGTTTAGTACCTCTTAATGCTGTTAAGGCTAACCTATGATCTTGTAACGTTTATGAGGCACATTAACATGATCTACGATCATCATTGGGACCACTTTGTGGTGGTTTTTATCAACAACGTCCTCACATACACCTTAAATCTTAAAGAGCATAAGCAACGTCTTTCGCGGATGTTAAACATTATCAGGAGAGATGTTTTTTTTGGAGCTTTCTAAGTGTGTATTAAAGAAAAGGGAGGTGGATTTTGTCTCGCACATGCTATGCAACAAGGGAATCCGCATAAGTCTAAGGAAAGTGATAATGATAAAGCAGTGGCTGACACCAAAGTATGTGAGTGACATTCGCGTCTTCTTGGGGTATGATAACTTCTACTAAAACATTATGTAACGATACGCGGCAATCGAGGCGCCAAAAACTCAGCTGTTGAGAAGGATCACTTAAGGCAACATGGCAAGAAGGAACTGGAGATCTTTCATGACCTTGAGGCTGTAATGAACAATGCCTACTCTTGGTGCGTCTGGTTTCATCCCTGGATTACATCATGGCGATCAATTAAGGTGACTATGACATTAGGGTAGTGTTGATATATGATAACAGAAAGGGGAAACAACTTATTGTGTACGCAATGTGTTAGCTACGAGGAGCAGAGGCAATGTACATCATCCACTAGATGGAAATACTAACGGTGATTCATATGTTCGGACATTTAAGGTGTTACATCAAGTCATTGCGGAACTTGGTCTTCTTGGATCATAACACATACTCAAAATTCAGTCGTTGACTAACTTGTATGATGTAGATATTGGTGGGAAGCTTTTAGTATGCGATCCATCACAAGCCTGAGAAGGCAAACCTCGCAAATCCTCAGTAAAGGAGGGGAGACTTGAGCCATAATTCTGTCACATAGCTTATGGAATCTCCAATCACGCATAGCCTGTTCAAATATAGTTTTACCATGGATGGTGAGTTCACGAATGGTGCATTCAAAGATGCCACGTAGGATTGAGAGTATTTGCAAAGGGGCTTGGAGCAACAGATTATCGTGTCAAAGAATGTGCATTAAAGGAGGCACATGACAACCATCACTGGGGTTACTTTGGTTTCGATAAAATGCTCAAAGTCTTCGCATAGTCTTCCATGATGACTGACTGGAAGAGATTTGTGAGCACATGTGATGTCTGGCAATGCATCAAGGCACACTAGACTAAGGCACATGAGGAGGTGCAACCATTGCTTGTACCTCAGAGACCATGGATGGAAATCTTGCTCGACTTTATTGACAATTTGCCTTTAACATAGTACAGCAACAAAAGAATGTTGGTGATGGTGGAACGGTTCTCCAAGATGGCACACTCCATGGCATGTGCAAAGAGCATCAGAGCCACTCAGAAATCTCGACTCCTCAATCATGTCATGAAGCTACATGTAGTACTGTACTCAGTGGTCTTTGATGGGGATCCATGATTCACGTGTCGATTTTTCAGGGATCTCATCATGGAGCTAAATGCACGAGGTTGTAGCTAACTAAAACATACCATCCACAAAGTGATGGCTTGACGGAGTGCACGAACAAGACATTGAAGGAGAACGTTGAAGTGCTGGGGTTCAGCTACAATCAACTTGTGTTAGACTCTATAATGAAGTCAGCGTTAAATGTTGGTTATGGGCATCAACCATTAAGCGTATTCACTTTTGGTGTAATAACATCTCATGTAATGGTGTAGAACATTGTGCATGGATTTACCACCATTTCGGATGTGGTGTGAAAATTCCTATTACAGCAACACAAGTAGCAAAAGAAATAGGCAAATAATTATTCTTCCATGGAAGTTTCAAAGTGCAAGAATAAGTGATTCTTATCTGTGCTAGCCCCTGTTGATGGAAGTGGGGAGTCTTAAGATGAAGTAATTGGCCGTTGCCCACAAGTAAAAGTTGCCACCTCTATACAATGACCATTTAGTGTTCCACATCTCCTTGCTTTGTGCCTCTCGCAACTTAAAGACCTCATTCTTGGGTCATGGGTTTCGGGATGTGCACGTTTCTAGCAAGGACTAGGTTCCTTACTTGTATAGGATATTTTGTTGTGTAGCAAGCCACCAGACAATTTAGCAGATGACCTTTGGAAACTGATTATGACGACGGAAGAAATCTTGATTGATTCTCAAGTAAAAGTATGTCACATGAAAGTATAGCCTAATAAAGGGTACACATGAGCTCCACCACTTCTCCCGACCCATACAATGATCAATGCCTTGCTATGTCATTAAGGCCATTAACACAAGGGGTCTTGATCTTGCACCCTCTTCTAGGTAAACTGGCCTTTATGTAGTCAGAGCTTCCTCCATCCCAGGCTAACAGAGCATTGTTACGCTTACAGGGGTCTCTAGGGCAATCTCCAGTACAACCTTGGTATGAGGTGCTTGCAGTTTCTGAGTGCTGCAAGGTTGTGAAAGATGAGTCCAATACAGATAATGAGATGTACCAGGGCCGCCGTCTTTTATACTTGCGGCCCCGGCAAGTTGACTGCCTTGCTTGCTTGAAGAAGCTTCCTCAGATGCACATTGAAGTTTCACCGTAATGAAGGTTCTTGAATCCTAGAGCTCTTCATAGATCTGTGAGAATCGTAGATCTTTGTGGCCGCAATACTTGCATTCATGCTTGCCACATAGCCTGTCCAAGAGGCAAGTAGAGAAGCATGTTAAATTTTGGCCACGGGTTGCTTAAGCAAGCGGTCCCACCAAGAGATCTCACTACGCCTCATGCCATAACCTCAGTCAGGTGTGACTCTACCTGAACTTGATGCTTTGTCATGTTGCAACGCTGCTATTCTCTGCCTTCTAGGATGCATGCACAAGAGCTTGCGCATGCGATACACACACTAAAGGCATGAGTAGTTTCCTGTGCATATCGTAGTCTAATTAACAATCCATGCCCTTTAGGCTTTGTTGCTAGAATTGGACTGGCCTATAAGTTAAAAAGATAATGGCTTTGCTCTAGAAGCCACCAAGAAAACTCTCACTACGCGTATCTTCATCCGATTACAAAACTGACTCCGCCATATCGGAGCATGAAACCATCGCAATCATCGCACCCACTAACACTCCCCTTGATGGTTGAGCTGGAGAAGAATTTTCCTACGGCTAGGGTGTCACCAAAAATAATCCTTGATAGACTTTTCTAAACTCTCATAAAGTATCCCAAGTAGAGACTCCACCTTGTTGATATGCTAGTTCAGAAAACCCTTTGCATGAGCTGCCGTATCGAAGTAAAAATATTTTCTTCCATGTCGATTTGTTCACTTGCAGGGGACAGAAAAGGTATTGTTTTTGGGTCCATATTACTTGATTCTTGAGAATCTAGGAATTCGGAAATGCCTGAGTCCAGTTCAAGCCACACCAAAAATTTGCGGTTGCTTCCTCATGAAGCAAGCTCTTTTGTGGCCTGCTCCGTTGGTGGAAAACTCTACATGTTGAGTTTTCCCCTCTACAACCTAACTTTTTATACTTTGTTGCAGGAGAGTTGGTGAATTCTCTTTGGGGTCAACAAAAACATTTGTTGTCCCCACCTCAGAATCCTGCGTCGCTGGAGATGCATAAACTGCGCCACCATGTTTTTGAAGACCCACTCCACCGTTTTCAGTGGTGCTGCTTCAATATGCTTTAGTCATGGCCATACAACTTATTGACGTTAGCTGCTTCTCCTACTTTAGTCCTTCCCGTCCACGAGTTTCAATCTTGGTGACCAATTTCTCGCTCAATTCATCCGTTGACGCGGTCGCAGCAAGGACTGTGGCAAGACGCCGGCAAGCAAGCTTGGCGGCAAGCAACTACGTCATCAAGCAGCTTGTTGTTTTCTCTTTTCTTAAAACTACTCCCAGCATCACGCGGGTACTATTTTCGTCGTTTGAGACAAGAGGAAAGAGAAAGGTTTGACTTATGAGCTGACCTACTATAGTCCCTGTTAGTGTTGACCAATGGCTTTTGCTTGTGACCACTTAAATGCTCCTCTTTTGCCTCCTCAGTTCTTCCAGATCTCCCCCTCTCTGCTGCAGTGGTCATCCCGTCTCCCACTTGCACCATAAAACGGGCGATAGTGCTCATTTCGTTGTACGAGGTGGCGATGGCGTGTGTTCGTATTCTTGACTACCGCGTGCCATTCTCTATGTCATTCTTGAGGGCCTACTACAAGAACGCAGTGGCGGTGAGCCCACACAGGTAGAAAACATCCTTGGGGAGGCTCTTTGTCAAAAAATCTGTAGTTTGCTTCGTCCCCGGAACATGCACGATTTGAATGATGCTATCTCATAATTTTGAGTGGATTCAGTGCCCGCGTAAGTCAATGTGCTTGGATCGACCATCAAACTTGGTCGAATTCGCCAGGTGCATTGCACATTTGTTGTACACAAGAATCTTGAGTGGCTTCTCTTGTGGAAAGCCGATATCCTTGAGGAGGTTTCGCAAGTACCTAAGCTTTCAGTAGCCGAGTTAGCAGCCACATACTGAGATTCTTCAAAGAGCATGTGATAAGGTTCCGCCGTTTTCTTGTCCAAGACATTGCTCCTCCACCTAGTAAGCATACAAACCCTGTAGTGTTGCGTAGATCCTCATTAGTCTCTCCGAAGTCGATTTCTACATAACAGCGTAGCTCTTGGCCATGCTCAATCCAGTCTGGCATCGATTGTGGTCCAGAGGTATCCGTGGGCTCGGTCAAGCTACTTGCATGCTCCCTCTGAGCATATTTCATTACCGCGTGCAAGGTTGCTCACAACAAATTGTAAATCTGGACGTGAGCAACTTGCGGCGTGCATCAAAGAGCCGGCTTTGCTACAATGGTCTAATTCATTTCTCCCCTTTGGTCCCTCAAGCTTCAGCTTCTGCTGCATGAGAGGAGTTTGAATGTGCTGGTGAGGCACGTCAAATTGAACAAAAACCTTTGTGGAATTGGTCTATTGACTCTACTGAAGCAACTTGTTCACGCGGTCACACGGGATGTTCATGCCAAGGTGACATTAGTCAAACCCACGTGCGGTAGGCGATTGCGTATCCAGACTCCTTGCCTTAGCGTGTATGGCCACCAGTAGCTACATAGTGAGTGTCTCTTACATCGTACGATTGACCCTTTTAGCCACACCATTGTGCTGTTGTGTCTAGGCCGTTGAGGAGTGCTGCTGAATACCCATGTCTTCTAGGCAACGCATGAAACATGCGCTCGTGTACTCCCCAGCACTGTCCCAACACAAAACTTGCAGCTTCACGTTACTTTCTGTCTCTGCCATCACAAGCCATTTGAAGAAGTAGGTAGGAGCCTCGTCGCGCATGTAAAGAGGGTAGCTTTGTACAAACTCTGTTGCACCATCAATGAACATTAGAATGTATCGATGCCCTTCGTAAATGGTGGCTCATATCACTCTTCCGCTGATGTCCATGTGGACCATCTTTAGTTTTTGGTTGAAATCGCACATAACAGCGGGAGGGAAATCTATCGTGGAGGCTTTGCACGGAAGAAATTCTTGCATGATTTCATAGCATCAATTCTTCCACTCTCCTTAATGTCCAGGCCATTGACTTGTTCCTTCTTGTGCATTGATTGTACAAGTTGATTATTTATGTGGCCTAATCATTTGTGCCTCATAGTCAATTTCACACCAAAAGCCTAGTGGACACTAGTTGCTTTGAAGGGTGACTTAAGGTCGTCATGAGCTGACGCACAAAAGTCTAGCTTGATCATGTCGTGAGGTAGGATTTGACCTTCTGCAAACGTCTCGCCTTCACGGCTTTTCAATGCGATGTGTTACGCATTGTTGATGATGCATGCTCCTCTCTTCATCAACTGTCCCAGTGAAACAAGGTTGACTACAATCTCAGGTATGTACAGCACGTCTCCAAACCTGACTTGAGCACCTCGGTACCTTACCCTTTTGTGAGCACTAGCACTTGCTTGTTGTTTGCAAGAGTGATGTTGCCCTTGGAGTAGGGGCTGAGTTTGTGAAGCCTTGTCGTTGCTGACAATTATACCTTATCTTTTCCCAGCTGGCATTCACGGTGCACAGCAAGGAGCATCTTACAAGTGTATGATTCTGTAAGCCCATGCTCATGCTTGAACTTGAGCACCTTTTGCACATCATCCAAGTCCCCGGTCAGGAGACTGAGGACGAACGTCACAACCACAACCTCAAACACAACTGCATCCATCACTACAAGCTGGTCATGTAGCGACTTGGCTTTGTTGATACATGCTTTGATATTGTCAAAGTTATGAAGGGTGATGTGTAACAACATTGTTAGGAGGTGAGATTTGAAAGTGGAGCTGCCCAACATAAAGGTCTTGGTAAGGTAGGACCATGTTTTCTTTGCCGCGTTTGCCATGTCCTTGTGCATCCAAATGGCTTGTTGTATTTGATTGCCCAAATTTTTTCCAGCATCACGAATGTAGCATGGTTGAAGTAGTTGTACTTTTCCAACACTTATGGAGCGACCCCAAGGGAGGAGGTGCGTACTACCCGATGTAGAACTTCCAAATGCGGTGCATTTGCGGAATGTACTGAAATTTTAGAGCCTAGTGCAGGAAGTTCTTGCCTTCAAAATGGTCAATCTTGATCTTATGCAGCTATAGGGCAGCTCTTGCAAGGGGCACATTGTCCTCAAGTCCTTCCTATGCCTTGCCATAAGGAGGCACTTGAGGGCCTTGCACATGGCACTACTGCTGCATGTGTGAGGCAAGATGAGCTTGGAATATTGGCGCGGCAAGTGCCATAACGAGTTGTGCTATGTATGATTGTGGCAGAGGTTCCTGTTGTGCTGGTTGAAATTGTGCTCAAGCTGGAACTATAAGAGCAACTTGAGGCAATTGAGATACAAACTATTGTGAACTTCCTCCTTCAGCATGTGGCATGCTAAGCACGTGCAAAGGTATTACTGGTTGCACAACTGGGGGAGGGCTTGCTTGAGGCAAGTGGGCGGATGATCCTTGAGATGCCTGTAACCATTGCATCTTTTGCTGTTGTTGCTCTAGGAGTATTCACTACTTAAGCTACTACTATTAAAGCTGTTGTTGGTGTTGAAACCAAGCTAATTGTTGTTGAAGTTGTGCAATCTGGGTGGCCTGAGCCGCATGTGACTGTTGCAAATGTTGTGTCTGAGATGCGTGAGCCGCATAAGTCAGCTACTTTTGTTCGTAAAGGAGCTTTTGAGCTCCCATCTGCTCCCTTTATGCCTCCCTATTTTGATCCACTTCTTGACGAGCTATGACTTCTTGTTGTGCCATGTGTTGTGCCTTATCTGCCAATCGTTGCGCTTTTGCTCCTTGGCGTTGTGCGTGGTGCGCGACATGAAGTCCTTGATCCTGACCCATATACAGACCATGCAAAACTGAGTTTCCATCGAGAGCGGGAGAACCTGCCCCTTGATCGTCCACCTCCATGTTCCTCATCGTCTCTTGATGCTTATGTCTTATGCAAGCCAAACATCGCGAAAGGCCGGTCCCCCTACACACTTAGGAGAAGACGCACGTCGCTCTTCCTTGAGCTTGTCCACGGGTTGTGAAGAACTGTTTCACCAATCCGCTCTGATGATACTCACTCTCAACTAGCTAAACACAGAGCCTAGTGCTTTAATACCATGGTGGGGTGTGTAGGTGTGTAGCATGGACTAGTTTCCTTCCTTGTATAGGACCTTTTCTTGTGTAGCAAGCTAGTAGACAGATGAACAGATGAAATTTGGAAAGTGAATATGACAGCGAATGAAATCTTGATTGATTGCAAAGTACAAGTCTGGTTCATGAAAAATGGAGCCTAATAAAGGCTACACATGAGCTCCACCATTGCTCCTTGCCCACGCAAGGGGCAACACCTTCCTGAACCGTTCAGGACATCGACTCAAGGGGTCTTGGCTATATACATAGACATATACATATACACATACATATACATATACATATACATATACATATACATATACATATACATATACATATACATATACATATACATATACATATACATATACATATACATATACATTTCATTTACATATACATATACATATACATATACATATACATATACATATACATATACATATACATATACATATACATATACATATACATATACATATACATATACATATACATATACATATACATATACATATACATATACATATACATATA
>SZWC01034256.1:0-18531 GCA_023375785.1 Penium margaritaceum | reverse complement strand
CATACACCATGTGCAATGGGACATGCGCCTTGGGAAAGGCGCTTCGCACGTGAATGAAGGCGCCACGGCGAGTGGCGGCGTCAGGCTTCTGTGGTGGGTGAGACCTGCGCTTCGACAAGCATAACTTAAGCTACGTTTGGCCGAATCGCGCGCGGTTTGGTGCGCTGGAGAGCTCATGACTAGCCCTATAAATGTTATGATCATGTCTATGTTCAAAAACTAACGCAAAACGACGTTATTCCCTTTGCAAACTGACTGTCTCTAAATTCCTGCTCACATAGCGTGAGGCGACCAGAAAGCTCACGCTCAGTCTCAGATTCGCCCAAAACAGTAGGCGTGAACCACTAGAGGCGATCAGAAAAACGTCCGGACCGCACCACGTGGATCTCACCCTGACACGATCATTCTCGAGCTCCATGCCCAGGAAGACTCGGGCAGACCCGAGATCTTTCATGTCGTAGGCGATGTGTAGCAGGTCCTTGTCGCGTTGGATAGCAACCATATCTGGCGACACAATGAGGAGATCATCAACGTACACCAGGACAGCTGCACAGGTCTGGCCTCGCGGGGTGATGAACAGTGCGGGTTGAGCACTACTGCCTAGGAGGCCATCGCAGACGAGCGTGCGACTAATCTCCTGGTTCCAGCACCTAGGCGACTGCTTCAGGCCATAGAGAGCCTTTCGCAGCCGCTAGACCTTCCCAGTGCCATCGTCAAAGGTGGGAGGCTGTACCATGTAGAGCTCCTCATTCTCCAGCGATTCATGGAGGAAAGCGTTGCTTACGTTCATCTGATGGAGCTCCCACCCATGCTGGAAAACGAGGCTGAAGAGCGCCTGGCTAGTGCAGAATCGGCCAATTGGGGCAAAGATCTGGTTTGTATTCAACCCCAAGGACTTGAGCAAACCCCTTGGCTATGAGGCGGGCCTTGTTCTTTTCCAAGGACCCATCCGCCTTCCACTTATGCCGAAAGACCAACTTGGCACCGATGGCCTTCTGACTTGGAGGGAGATCGACGAGGTCGTACACGTGGTGCTGCCGGATAGCAACGACCTCGTCGGCGCAAGCAGCATCCCAACGTGCAACCTCAGGGGAGGTTTGAGCCTTGCGTAGGATGACTCAATCCTCTGGGCGTGCCGTGAAGTGGACTACAAGGGCGTGTGCATCTCGAACTCCAGGTGGGACACCTATGTGTGTAGCCGTGACAGCATGCCGATGCTCCTGATGAAGCATGAAGTGGCCCAGCGCAGAGCCCAGGTGGAGGTGTACAATGATAACTGAAGTGGTTAGGTAGAGGGCCTTGGTGCCAGGGTTCCCACTCACTATCGTAGGAGTGGAAGAGACATGTGGGGCGATGGGGGGCTGAGGCGCCACAGTACGTAGTGTGGTGGTTTTTGCGCTCACGGACGGCATGGGTCGGATGCTGCCGCCAGGGCCACGTGTGTAGCGCGGCAGGGAAGTAGATGGAACCGAGTGTAAAGTACTGGCAGAGGCAGACAAAGGTGCTGGTGCTAAGGGACCAACGGATGCGGACAGGTCTATGGGCCCGAAAGGACCAGCGGACGCGGACGGGGCTGCCGGTGCGGTGGGACCAGCAAACTCGATAAGAGCTATTGGCCAGGAGGGACCAACTGATGCGACATGGGCTACCAGCCAGGAGGAGCCAAGGGACGCAACTGGGGCTGTCGGCCCAGAGGGGCTAGCCGATGCGACTGGGGATGCCGGCCAGGAGGGGCCAGTAAACGTGACTAGGGCTGTCGGCTCGGAGGCGGCTGTGGACGCGACTGGGGCTGCCGGCCCGGAGGGGCCAGCGGACGCGACTAGGGTTGTCGACCCGGGGGAGCCAGCGGAAGCGACTAGGGTTGTTGGCCCGGAGGAGCGAGCGGATGCAACTAGGGCTGCCGGCGCGAAGGGGCTAGCGGACGCGACTGGGGCTGCCAACCCGGAAGAGCCAGCGGCCGGTGCGACTAGGAATGCTGGTTTGGATGGGCCAGCGGACACATCTGGGGCTACCGGCTCGGAGGGACCATGTGATGTGCCACGCGGAAGCGACAGGATGGGGAACGGACTCACCACTCCCCCCCGCGACGGGAGGGACACAGACGAGCCGGAGCAGACGAGGTCACGAGGAAAAAGCTCCCCAAAGAAGAGGGCATTGCGGCTCTGGACGATGCCGTGCCAAGAGGGATCCCAGAAGCGTGAGGCCTTGGACTGATGGGAGACACCAAGGAAGGTGCAATGACGCCCGCGAGGGAGGAACTTGCCTCCCTGCTGCGAGGTGGGCAGCCACACAATGGCCACACAGCCCCAGACACGAGCGGGACGGAGGTCAGCTCGCTGACCGCACCAGTGCTGGTACAATGTAGATTGGCAGGGAAGGGGTCCGCGAGGAATCTGATTCCAGACCCATGTCATGTAGGCCATGGCCTCGAAGTAGAAGCCATCGGAGAGGCCGGAATCGACTCGCATGGTGCGGACGGCGTCAGCCATGGTGTGGTTCCACCGCTCGAAGACATCGTTCTAGGCCAGTGTGTAAGGTGCCAACGTCTCGTGGTGGATACCACTGGAGGCGAGGAAAGTTGTGGTCTCTCCCATGTCTTTGCCACCGCGATCAAAGCGAAGCGATAGAGAGGCTGACCACACTTGTGGTCGACACGGACAAGCCGCTCCCAAATGGTTTGAGCGACATCGCTCTTCTGCCGAAGGCAGAAGGCCTAGCGGTAGCAAGAGTAGTCAATAGTGAGGGTGAGGACATAGCGGCCATGCTCCTCGACAGACTCAGTAGGGAGAGGACACATAACATCAGAATGGACGAGGTCCAGAGGGGCGGATGCATAGGAAAACGATTGGGGGTAGGTGGAGTGGTGCATCTTGCTTTGAGCGCAATCAATGCCCTCTGTGGGGCACGGCGAGGGAAGGAGTCCGGGTCTAAGCTCTTGGCCTGCTGGGTGCGGAGCATGTTGTCAACTGTTGTAGAGTGCACATGGCAAAGGTGGCGGTGCAAGAGATGTGTGTGCTGCGGGGATAGTGTGCTAGTGACAAAGACATGGCCCGTAAGGGCGGATGGGGAGGAGATGGGGGGATGGGAGAACATACGAGGTACATCGAAGTCACCAAGGAAAGGCTCTAGGGCCAGGTGTGAAACCGGAGGAGGGATTGGGACGAGGGCACGTACAATGCGACCAGCGTCATAGAGCCGGTCGGCTTGGGTGGGTCGTACGGAAGGATGTGGTATGCCCACAAGCCCTCACCCTGGGCCCAGATGTGGAAACCGAGTGCCCAGCTCCGTAACTGCTCGCCGACCTGAAGCGGTGGGGGTGGTGTCTCAAAGTCTTTTGGCCTATAGCCAACACCCAGAGTGGGGCCAAGGACTGAATTCACTATTTGCCGTTGGCGCTGAGCCTGCTGCTGCGCCAAGTAATGCGTGGCAGCAGACACAGTGGGACTAGCGTGCCCATGGGGAAGGAACGGCGCTAGGGCACTGGTGTAAGTCTGTGATGCCAATGGCTACAGTGTTGCAAGTTGCTCCGTCTCTGGGGCAATCTGTTGCTGAATGGCGGCTAGGGGGTTGGAGGCTCCGGCAACAAAGCATGTAGACTACTATTGCTGCTGCTACTGCTACTATTGCTGCTGCTGCTACTATTGATGCTATTGATACTACTACTGCTGCTCCTGCTACTATTGCTACTACTACTACTGCTACTACTGCTGGAACTACCATAGCTTCTGTAAGAAAGGGGGGCTGGGGGTCCCCCCAATGGAGGAGGACCCCTCCCCACTGGGGCTGTAAGCCATGGTGGGTTTTGGTGCTCCCCCCTTATATTTCTTTTTTTTGTTGTCTTGTTGATGTCAGCACTGACGTCAACCTAGGATGGCTGATGTCAGTAGCTAGTGCTACGTTTTTCAGGGTGGCTGCTGTAGAGTATCTATCCCTCTTTTTCTCCTTCTCCTGTTTTTGTTAATGACGTGAATAGTGATGTAAGCTGAAGACTGCTGACGTCAACTGATGGCTGCTGATGTCACCAACGGCTGGTGCTAGGGCCACTACTGTGTCAGTTGTAGGGTAGCAGCTGCTGGTGCTATTGCCGCTACTACTGCCACAACTTTTACTGCTGCCACAACTTCTACTACTGCTGCTCATCTGTTGTTACAGCAATTGCTGCGGGTGCTGCTGCTACTGCTACTGCCGCGGTTGTTGGTGTAGTAGCGGCTACTTCTACTGTTGTAGGTGCTACTGCTGTTGCGACTGTTACGGCTGCTGTTGCTGCGGCTGGTGTTGCAACATGGGATGTTGTTGCTACTATTTTGAAGCTACTGCGTTCTCCTGTGACTAATGTGGCTGCTGTAGCGGCTATGGCGGTGGTTGCAGCCGCTGCAAAGCCACTCGTGGGGTAGGGGATATACTTTTCTTTTGGTCATAGTGAGCTTGTTGCTCCTTGTGAGCAGCAAGCCGAGAGCAACGAGCTTGCTGCTTGCTGCTCTCACTTTGCTGCTTGCCAGGAGCTGCAAGCTTGCTGCTTGCAGCTCGCTCTCGTGGCGAGCAGCGGGTTGCGAGCAGTTGCAGTCGTTGCTATTGTAGCAGCTAATGCTGGTTGTTGCTGCTACTGCTAGCTGCTACTGGTTGCTGCTCACTGTTGCTGCTGCTCGCTATTGCTACTCGCTACTATAGCTGCCGCTTGCTAACGCTGCTACTTCTGGTGAGAGTTTTTGCTTTTGGCTGTTGCTACTACGGGCTACTACTGGTGTGAGCTGCTACGAGCTGCTATTGGTGCCGCTGCTACTACTGTGCGCAGCTGCTGCTGGCCGCTGTTGCCACTGCTCGATGCTGGTGCAAGCTGCTACTACTGCTATAGGCTGCTCGTATTGCTTGCTACTATTGCCTGTGACGTTGTCATGTGCATCGTCATTGCGATGTGTGACGTCGCTGGCCGCTCACCTCCTTGCGTCACACTTGGGGGTTAGTTCTGCCGAAAAAAATCCGGCAGCATTTCCCTTGGCCCAGTGGCTGTGGGAAAGAATCTGATGCCGCCACCAGGCGGGTCAATGCTGCCGGAAGAAATCCGATAGCATTTTTCCTACGCTGGTGTGTATGGGAGTCCGCCGGTGTTGTTTGGCACCTGTACGCCTGTCTTTTGCTGCTGTTGCTATGCTCGAGCTCTGATGCCAAGCTGGAAATTCTAGGCAGTAGGTTGGGGAAGTAGCGTTGTTGATACGACGTGTGGGCTTCCTCGCTCGTTGCTTAGTCTGCTCCCCCCTTGGTCTGCCGCTTTAGAGTTAGCGGATGCTCTAGGTTTGTTACTCAGAAACGCGCACGCCAATGTTAGCGCCAGAAAGCAGCTGAAAACTGAAAGTGACTGACTAGGAATGAAGAATGAAAAGCGATGGGAGACACCTCCAAGTTCTAGCTCCCCCCCAGCTCTGTAGAGCTTGTTGCTATGCTAACCAACCAATCAGAAAATATACATAGACCTATTTTCTGGTAGGCAGGGTTTTCTCGGTGAGCCCTGCCAGACGACCGACAACCCAAAACCTGGGCGTCGTCCGTTTTCCTGAAAACTAGACCATACCATAATACCGACAGTGCGAACACAGTCGTGTGGTCAGAAACAGCTAGAAAAATAGCATCAAAGAGTTATGGCTGCCTGAACCCAGGCAGTGCCTACGATGGTCCATGATGCCAAACAGTGCCACGCAACATGAGACATGGACCCTAGATAGAGCATGACGCTACAGACACAATAGTACAGGCAGATCTAGCGCTGGATGCATGCGGACAGCATGTGCGTTGGCAGTGACCGCCGGCGGCCCGACCGCCGAGGAGGCCTGCCGATAGATTTGAGCACGTTGCCGCAGGGAGGAGGCTCTAACGAAATACGTGTAGACCTCAAGGTGCGTCGGCTCCATTGGACGACACTCTAGCAGCGTCGAGTCTCGCCGTCAGTCATCTACATGCCGATATACACAAGTCGGGAGGACACAACAGGGCACAATGAGAGATGCAAAAAATCCAGCACAAAAGAGGGGGGTCTATTGGTTGTGGTTGTAACACACGCAAGGGACCTCTTGACTCTTCACACACATCATCACTCTAGGCGATTGACCTGGATTAAAGCTCTTGGGTGCAACACCGTGACACATCATGGATCACAAAGTGATGGCGACACCATCAAGCTGTCAAGTGGTGGCTAGAGCACCAACATAAGATCTATGGAGAGCTTGACTTGTTGGTTTGTTTGGCTTCCACTCGTCACAATCGACGCTGATGGATTATCCATATACCCACGTTAGTAGTATATGGAAGAGGAGGGCATGATGAGAGACGGGCCTCCAAAGTGTCCCGAGACTTCTCCAACATCTACGGCAGCGCCGACGAGGCGCGGTAGATGCGTTCCGGTAGCTGTGTTGGCTTTTTGGGAGCTAGGAGAGTTTTCTCAATGGGCTGTGACCTGCGCACCCTGTGGACCATACCGGTGCGACAAGGAGACTCGATGGCCGGAGTAGTGCTTCAGATGTTAAAAAATCCATTTGTGAAAAATGGATGCTGATTTTGAGTATTTCTAGCACTGCTTGTGTTTTCTCAGTGATCAAGATCGAGGCACTTGGAGAGCTATTCTGGTGCCTCGAGGATACCACACTTATTTCTCTTGTGGTGTATGCAATGCGTTCTCCCTGTAGACTCATTTGGGTTCAGCGGGGGTGATTGAGCCCAGTGCGACTAGCTGTCGACGCCCCAACATAAGCTTGCTAGGGGTTCATTTGTACTTTCTCCTTGTTCTTTCATAGTATGTATTCCACTCTTAGCCAAATTCTTACCATTTTGCATTGCACTCACACATGGAGCTTGTTTTCGTGTTTGCATTTGCCTGGATGCCGTAATTGAATTCTAACTTGGTATCAGAGCACAAGGGGGTGTGTGAGCAGCAGAAAAAACAGAAGCAATAGTAATGGGCGACACGCAAAGAGAGCGTGCCACGTGGTGCCACGCTGGCAACATCGTGAGGGAGCGCAAAGTGACTGCACGTGAATGCCACAGGGGCGGTGAGTTGCGCACAACAGCATTAGCGGTTGGGACAACATCAGAAGTAGCAAGAGCAGACGCATTGACGGCAACTATGGTGCCGTGTAGCAGGAGCAGTGGCGACAAAGTATCCTCTCACAACAACAGCAGCAGCGACGGCAACAGCAATAGTGGCGGGCGATAGCATTCATAGCAGCTGCGCCTTTGGCAACAGCAGTAGTAACAGCAGCTGTTGTGCCACATAGCACCAGGAGTAATGGCACGAGCATTAGCAGCGATAGTAGAAACAACGCATAGCAGCAATAGCAGCAGCCGCTATAGCAGCGTTGGCAGCAACATCAACGTGTAGCACTGGCAACAGTAGTAGCAACGGCAGTAGTAGCAGCGCACAACAATAGTAACAACGACAGTAGGAGCAGCCCCTACGGCTGTTGTAATAGCGGGTGTAGCAGCAAGTAGCAGCGCTAGCAACAGTTGCTGTTGTTGCACAGAGTAGCAGCTGCAGCAGTAGTAGTAGAAGCAACAGCATCAACAGTAGCAAAACTGGCGAAAGCAATAGTAGCAGCAACCATAGCAGGTACACGCGGCGCCTTAGCTGCTGCAGTTAAAGGGCCTCGCAGCCCTCCTCCGAGGGTCCCCCTCGGAAGAGGCTTCCTTGAGCCCTCCTCGGAGTGTCACCCTCGGATGGGGCCTGTTGGCCCCGTCGAGCCCCCTCTTGAGGGGATCCTCAGACGGGCCTGTGAGCCCCCTCGGCCCCGTCGGCCTCGTCGGCCGACCGACGGAGGGGTCGGACGGTAAGGGAGGGGCCGGACCCCTTCCCTCTTTGTTCGCTCCTCCCACCAACCCCGCTCACTCGCAGAAGCGAGCGAGCGAGCAAGCGTGTGCAAGAGGGAGGGCTAGCAGGACACCCCTTTCCCTCGTCTATTTTCTCTATTGCCTTGAATTAGGGGCAATCTAAAATAGATGGGACGAGGAGAATAAAAGGGATTTGAGGCAAAAGGAGGGGGGGCTGAGGGAAAGAAGAGGGGAAAGGAAGAAAAACAAAGGGGTTGAGGGCTAGAGAAAAAGCAAAGAAAAAAAAACACAGAGGAAGACTTAATCGTACAACTACCGCTGCTTCAGTACCAACTTTCGTAGTAGCAAAAGCAGTGTCAGGCGGAGTTGCAATGACAACATAGTGAGGGGCAGTTGCAGTTGCGTTTGCAGTCTCGCCTTCCCAGCCGTCAGTAGACAGTTGTCGGCGGCAACTTCCTTTTCAAGACGGGTCGTGGACTGGCCGTGGATTGGTCCCCGGACTTCAATCCGTAGGGTCGACGGCGTGTTCGGGTTTGTCCATCTCCGAGGGTTTGGTCTTCCAACGCTTGGAGTACTAGCCGCACCTGTAGCCACTGCAACTTCTTTTCTTGGAGCAGTTTTCGCTCCTTTAGTGACAGCAACACTAGTAGTCGCAGCTGGTTAGACCCCCTTTTCCGGGCGTGCAGTGGTCGTGCAGCTCTTCCCGTCTGACTACACTTGCTGACCCCAACGATGTGACCTACAGGGGTGACAGTGTCTCCCAGTGTCTTCCTCTCCCGTGGCTTGGTGTTAACCATCGGGAGTAGGTTTCCTTGGCACCTATCCATTGTTTGGCGCGCGAGATGAGTGGGCAGATATCTGAGCAGGCGCATTATGCGTTCGCGTGCCACTACTGTGGTGATGGACGTCATGGTTGGCATCACTGTTGGATGCGCCCTGGTGGCTGGCATCCACCTTGGCTTCAGCCTCATCCGAGCATACGTCCTTCACAGCATGCGGATTTGCCACCATTGGTATATCCCCTAGCTTGACCTCTAGCGGCCATGTTTTCCGAGATCCATGGCCTGAGGCAGATGGTGCAGCGGCTTTGTGACCTCTTTGTCACCAAGCGTGCTTTCGCTACTAGTTTTTTGACGGCCTCCTTGATCTTATCTCCTTCATCGTCTCCTCATTTCTCATATGATGGTGTCCCTTCATCTCCACTTGCTGGCTAGTCCCAGGCTGCCACCATCCTTTCAATCCTCAACTCTCTTGTTACCACAACGCCATCTCGAGATGACATGTCTTCATGCAATCGTTCCACTCGTGAATGCACATGGCATTGGCAACCGTGCTCTCCATGCCGTGCTCGCGTCGGTCTTGATGCGACATCCGCCTCCTTGGCTTCCGTTGCTATACCTTTCGAGGGGGAGTGTGGTCACTGCGCATTGCCTGTTGTGACCTCAGCAACAGGGTGCGCGCTCGCGCCGTGCCGTGGTGCCCAAGCGTTAGCTCTGGCAGATTCAGATACTATAGTGACAGTACACGACATAGAGTTTGATCCCATCATGGCGTTCATGGTGGAGACTTGCGTGTCGTTGAGCTCAACTTCCACGTCTAAGCTAGATCCAAATCTTGCATAGTAGCAGATTACATAAGGAGGAGCGCAGGCCTGGTTTCTCTAGGCTGTGCCATTCACGGATCCGACCGGAGGTAGCCCGGCATTCGTACAGGAGTACCGTACGGATTGAGATGCGTCTACCAGAATTTTGGGGGAGTGTGTGCAGCAGGCTCACACTAGCCCGTCAGAGATTACAATGCATAAGACATGCATGTCATCGAGGTTGACAACCATGCTAGGGCAGGAGCCAGACATTCTGCAACAAAAAGTTGTATCAAGAGGAGTCAACGTCTCGCGTGCATGGGCAGTGCCACTCGCGACTCCAACCGGTTGCAACCCGACAGTGGTAGAGGAGTCCCATGCGGATCAGGATGCCCCTTATAGGATTCCAGTGGTGTTGGTGCACGTGGCTCACACCAGCCCGTCAGCGGTCGTAGTGCATGAGCAAAGCTGGACGGCTGGTTTTTTTAGAGGTTTAGGCATTCTTGAGAGCAGCAGTTGTGAGAGATGTCACTAGGACATGTGCTGCAAGAGACACAACGGCTCTACTTTGTCATCGGTGCTACGTGAGGGCCAGCTTCAGCGTTAGGAGTCGCCCATATTTCTAGCGTCTTCGGGTTCCCGAACACACAGCAAAGCTCTCACATTCATGACAGAGTCTGATGGTGGTGGTCACTCCATTATTGAGTAGGTGATGGCGACCAATCTTCCCGGCAAGACGGTGTGTGAGTGCCAGCTGCGTTTGCTGGTTGCCTTGACGGGTATTTTCAAGCCGGAATCTTGCATCGTTGTGTCCACTACGTCGGCAGTCAAGGATTGTGGAGTAGACCCGACCACGCGGATGGAGTCACCTCCTCACCAAGAGATGAGTTCTGCCCTCTCGTGTTCACCTGTTTGTGACCCTACTGATTGCATGGACACAGAGTGGCAGTACTTGCATAAACAAATTTTCCTCATGCTTCATGGACTCTGACGGCTCCTCCTTCTCCTTCTCTTTTGACACGCGACCGCTCATTCCTCCCCATATGATAGACACAAGTAGTGGTCGGAATGTCACACCTTCAGGTGCATCTGATTGTCCAGCATCTCAGGATATTGCGAGTTTGGTTGACCCCCAAGAGGATGGAGTAGCACCGGCTCCATCGTCTTGAGCACAGGAGATGCAGGTGGAGCTGTACTTGAAAGTTCTATTGTCTACTTCTGCAGCATCCAGTGAGACACGATTGATCCTACGCGAGGCAGACATGGGCCACCTTGACATGCCCGAGGGAGACTACACTGACTTACAGGAGCGTGTAGAGATACTATTGCGGGAGGTGATGTCAGCACAAGAGTGAATGTCAGAGCTGTGGAGAACCAATACTATCGGCATGAGCTTTCCACTACTCGGGGAGGATCCCATACCGGCTCCGAGTATGACGTCCGATGGAGACACTACCACAGGAGAGGTGAGCATGCCTTCAGTTTCCACCATCCTTGTTCTTGTCAACTCCATCATTGCTCCTTCGTCTTCACCTGCTCCATTGTCAGCTTTGTCCATTGGTTTTGGTCCGGTTCGTCGTTCCAACCCTTCTTCTCTTGTGACGGTGCACCCTTGTGCTGTAAGGTGCTCTATCCCGCCTCGGAGGCCAGCTCCGCCACTTCATCCATGCCTGCGTGCTGCTTGCCCATTCCCTTTCCTCCGGCGTACAAAGATGCATCTCAGTGGAGAGGAGAAAGGAGAGACTGTGAGTTGGGACTCTAGGCATTCTAACAAGGATTGGTACACTCCAGGTTATGCAGGGGCAACGCGATGAGTCGTAGCCAAAGACACCACTTTGTCTTTGAGGGTGGGAGCAGATTCGTACGTGACAGGGGGAGTTGTCTCAACGTGATGGAGAGACCACAGGATTTCTCGCCCAGGATCTATTCAGCTATGGTATCAGCATCTCCACCAAGGAAATCGACGCCAGTTTCATCTGCCCAGGGGGAGTGTTGTGTGGACCTTGACTTGACGCTACATCATGGGAGATGCATGGCAAGGTCCATGCTCTGCTATGAACATACTACAACATCCGGTGTGTGGCTCATGCTACGCGCCTGCACAATTACATGTGGATGGTAGAACCCCGTTGATCGAGACCCGGAAACTTGGTAGGTTGAACAAGTATCACGAGGAGACCATGTGATCGTGTGTGTTGGTGTGTGGCTATACTGTGTGTGGCATGTACTTGTGAGCTGGATCGGTGGTAGTGGTCGAGACCCGGACACATGGTGAGTTGCACCTGTGTTACGAGGAGATCCCCCCATGATCCTGTGTGTTGGTTGATGATACTATTGTGGGTTGAGTGCGGATACTTGTTGGATTGCTCGTAGCGATCGAGACGCGGGCACTCGTACTGCCAGTGTCACAAGGAGAATCTCTTGTCGTCTTACATGCGTAGGATGTGCATTACACTGGTTTGTGCCTATGTGCATCACTCGAAACCCAGACACTTGGTAGGATGTGCCAGTGTCTAGGCAGACCTGAGATGGGTAGTAGATGTGTATGTGTGTGAGTTCACTTATGCACATTGTGGCTTGGCATACGCTGTTGTTCCGT
Organism: Penium margaritaceum; assembly: GCA_023375785.1. Classification (NCBI taxonomy): domain Eukaryota; kingdom Viridiplantae; phylum Streptophyta; class Zygnematophyceae; order Desmidiales; family Peniaceae; genus Penium; species Penium margaritaceum. The sequence continues at coordinate 6,538 of SZWC01034256.1, read as the reverse complement.
GCCTTGGCTCACTTTTTCTCGCGTTGACGGCCATGTCATCCAGGGGGAGTGTTGGTTTGTGTGGCTTCCACGTGTCACGACCGATGCCGATGGATTACCCATATACCCACGTTGGTGGTATATGGTCGAGGAGGGCGTGACAACATGACAGGCCTCTGAAGTGTCCCGAGACTTCTCCAGCATCTACAAGAGCACCGGAAAGACACGCTCAATGCGTTCCAGCAGCCCTGTTGGCTTTTTGGGAGCTAGGAAGGTTTTCTTGGTGGGTTGAGACCTGCGCACTCGGTGGACTATACCGGTATGACAAGGAGACCCGATGGCTGTAATAGCATTCGAAAAGCCGCTTGTGATGTCTGGATGCTGATTTTGAGTGTTTCTAGCACTGCTTGTATTTTCTTGGTGGTCGAGATCCAGGCACTTGGAGAGCTGTTTTGGTGCCTCGAGGAGACCACCCTTATTTCTCTCATGGTGTATGCAATGCATTCTCCCCGCAGACTTGCTTGGGATCAGCGGGGGTGATGGGTCCCGGTGCGGCTAGCTACTAGTGACCCTACAGAAGCCCGCTAGGGGCTCATTTGTACTTTCTCCTTATTCTTTCATATCATGAGTTCCAATCTTAGTCAAGTTCTTGCTGTTTGGCATTGCACTCACACACAGAGCTCATGTTCGTGTTTGCATGGGCATGCATGCCTTAGTTAATATCCAAATTGACTATAGTGGTTGTTTACACTTCTGCTTTCTAGCGTGGGGCATACACATTCATAGGAGTGCATGCACCACATAGGCTTGTGGTTGATGTGATTTGATTTCCTCTCATTTGCAAGCCTTTAGTGTAGTTTGATGTTGGTTTTTTGCACATCTCTCATTGTGCTCTGTCGTTTCCTCCTGACTTGCGTACATGTGCGTGCAGATGACTGACGGCAAGATTCCATGCTGCGAGAGTGTCGTCCTGTGGAGCTGATGCACTCCCTCCGGCGATGTGCTCAGCTCCATCGGTAGGCCTCCACTGCAGTCATGCCGCTGGCAGTCATTGCCACTATAGATACTGTCTGAATGCGTCCACCGCTGGATCTGATTGCACCGTTGCCTCTGCACCGTCATGCTCTGTTTAGGGTCCAAGTCTCTTGTTAATTTGGCATTGTTATCACCGAGGACTAGTGTAGGTACTACTTGGGTCTAGGCAGCCATAACTTCTGTTTACTATTCTTCTAGGTGATTCTGACCGCACGACTACGTTGGCAGCATGTGTGCTATGGCATGGACCAGTTTTAAGGCAAGACGGACGATGCCAAGGTTTTTAGGCCGTCGGCTGTTTGGAAGGGCTCACTGAGAAAACCTTGCCTGCCAGAAACTAGGTCATTTTTCTAATTGGCTAAGAAATCGAGTAACAAGCTCTATAGAGCTGGGGGAGAGCTAGAACTTGGAGGGATCTCCCATTGCTGTTTATTCTCAGTTGCTAATTAATCAGTTCTAGTTTTTAGCTGTTGTCTGGCGCTAACTGTGGCGCGCGCGTTTCTGAGTAAACACACCAGAGCTCTCAGACTTAGACTCTGGTGCAACATACTAAGGGGGCAGCCTAAGTAACGACCGTGGGTTCTCGCATGCTGTATCAACAATGCTACTATGCAAACCCACTGCACTAGGTTTTCTAGCTTGGTATTAGAGCCAGAACGCAGCAGAAGCAGCAGAATTGAGCAGTAGTAATGCATAAAGGTCCCAGTCAACACCGGTTGTCCCACATACGTGCCTGTGCAGGGGAAAATCTGCCGGATTTTCTCTTGTAGACTTAGCCTCACTGGGTTGCGTCATCAAAATGCTCCGGACGTGGGGAAAATGCTGCCGAATTGTTTCTGGTAGCATTGACCCCGCGACGATGGTAGCGTTAGCAAACCTCGTGGCCAGCAATGTGATGGGCCACGCCGTGAGAGCACCGACGCACGTGGCGATGGCGCTCACTACGAGGGAAGTCCCTTATCCCTTTTCCCTCTCTCCTCTCTCTTCCAAGGTAGTAGAAGCAGCAGGAGTAGCAGCAACTATAGTAGGAGCAGTAGCAAAAGCAGTAATAACGGCAAATAGCAGCGAGTAGCAGTAGTAGCAAGCAGCGGCTACCATGAGCTGCAACAGCAAGAAGCAGCAGCAGCAAATTGCAGTAGCATCTTGTAGCAGCATCACGCAACAACAGAAGCTTGTAGTATTAGCGAGTTGTAGTAGCAGTAGCTTACAACAGTAGTAGCTTGCAACCTTTGCTCGAAGTAGCAGCGAGTAGCGAGTAGCAAGCAGTAGTGAGTAGCGAGCGACGAGAAGTGTGAAACAGTAGTAACATCAACGAGTAGCAAGAGCGAGTAACATGCAGCAGTAGCTAGCAGCGAGCAGCATCAGCAACAATAGCAGCCAGCTACAAGAACAATAGCTGCCTGCAACAAGAGTAGCAGCTGTAGTGGCTATGACAACAGCTCGCAGCTGTAGCACCAGCGGCAATTGTAGCGAGTAACGAAAGAGGAAAGTTAGAAGGAAAAGAAAGAAATGAAATGTATGGAATCCTCGTAGGCAGCACAGCTGAGGGCCCGAGGCGGCATCCTCACCCACGTTGCTGCTATTGTAGCAGCAGCATCTACTGTAGAAACAACAACGTACAATAGCACTGCCACAGCGACAGCAGGCACAACAGCTGCTTCCATAGCCACACCAACTGTAGCATGTAGCAAGAGTAGCTGCCGTAATAATAGTAGCGGGGAGAATCACTCCATAGTAGCACCACAACTATTGTAGCACTAGTAACAACTACAACAGCTACAATACATAATAGTGCAAGTGTAGTAGTAGTACTAGCGGCAACAGCGTGGTGCAGCACAGCGCAGCAGCAGTAGTGACAACAACGTACAATAGCAACGCTACGTGTTGTAGCACTATGGTGACGTCGCTACTGACGTTACCACTAACGTCAATATCAGTAATAATAAAAGAACCAATAGTAGCTATAGTAGGAGCCACCACAACGAAGTCAGCCGGCACCAACTGACATCAGCGTTGACGTTAGTCCTGACGTCAGCAGTTACTTAAACAAAAATAACAAGTGGAACAACAAAAAAGGTAAGAACAAAAGAGGGCTGACCATGGCGAACAGCCCCAGTGCAAAGGGGTGCTCCTGTGTTGGAGGAGCCCTTAATCCCCCTTTCTTGTAGCAGCTGCAGCAGCCACAACAACAATAGTAGCAACAGTTGCTGCTGTTGCAGTAGCATTAGTAGCAGTAGCAGCAAAAACACCCGCAACAACAACAACCACAACTGCAACAACACTAGTTGCAACACCAGTAGCCGTAGTAACAGCACCAACAATCCAAAGGCTTTGCCAGCAGTTTGTCGCACTGATGCATCAACTTGTAGCACTGCAGCCGTTGACACTACATACCCACGCCAATGCCTTGCGGCCCTTCCTTCCTCCTAGGTATGCTGGACCTGTTGTGCCGACGCCATGCATTACTTGGCGCAGCAGCAAACCTAGCGCTAGTGGTAGACAGTGACTTGAGTCCTTGGCCCCATTCTCGGTGTCGACCGTAGGCCAAAGGACTTTGGGATCCCGCCCCCTTTGCTTCAGGCTGTCGAGTAGTTTCTTAGGTGGGAGCTTAGCTTTCACATTTGGGCACAGGGCGAGGGCCTGTGGCTGTACTATACTCTCCCGTACAACTCCTATCAGGCCTACCAGCTGCATGATGCTGGTCATGTCGTACGGGCCCTCGTCCCGGTCTCCCCTCCAACATCACGCCTTGCCATCGAGCCCTTCCTCGGCGAATACACCATTGGCGGGACTCCGGACCATATGGCTGTATGGCACAACCTCACACGTCCCCATCCCCTATGAAGAAAGGCTGAGACCAGCCGTCTACTTTGGGAGTTCAACTCCCTACGCATGGGGGAGACCGAGACGGTTACCTCATACTAGCAACGAGCAGAGGACATCCTCCGTCGTGTGGGAAACTCTGCTCCACCCCCTCTACCCATGGTCCTGACCATCAACCGCGGTGCTACTAATACATTCGTCGACATCTTTGTCCATTACACCCAGGACTTCCTCTCCGCGATGGCAACCCAGGACACTCTCATTCCTTGGGAATTCGAGCACTTTCTCATGATTGAGGAGGCTTGCTTGCAGTCACACATCTAGTGCATGGAGGCCCTCGCCTCCTCTGCCGTCGCCTCCATGGCCGTCGCCTCCCCCGCATCAGCTACACATGCCAGCTGCTCGTCGCCAGGGAAGAAGAAACCAAGGAGCAAGAAGGGTAAGGGTCAGCAATAGCTATTGACCAGGTCAAGTGGTGGCGGCTCAATGTACCACAACTGAGGCTGGCCAGGACACGGGTGGTAGACGTGCCCGCTGCCGACGGATGAGGCACACATCATTCCCACCATGCATCGCCAGGGTGAGCGTCGTCTTGCCTCTTTTGCTGTAGCTGTCGCCGGCCTTGATACCTCCACCTTGTCCGACAGCTCCACTCCTCCAACAACCGTACCGGTCCCGCCGTCACCAGCTCTGCAGCAGCACCATCCGAAGCCGTCTTTGCCTCCCTTTCCATCACCGGTGCAATCCTCCTCCCTTCCGGGCACGACGCTGTCACACCGCACTCGGTCTACACTCACGAACTGTCCGCCCGTGAGCGTCATTTGGAGCAGTTCATCTCGATCCAGCTCTGCCTGCCTTGCCCTCCCCCTCTAGGGAAGTGTGAGTTGCGTCACCTCCTACTCGCTTGCCCTGCCCCGTATGACTGAGAGTGAGCTACGATCGTTTCCTGCTTCCTTATCCACATTGTCATCTCCCGTGCCCTCGTCTCTTGCCCGACTCTATGACGATGTCGCATGGCTTGATGTTTGGTAGTCGCGGTTTGCACCGTCTTCCACCGCGTCCACGTCTCTTGCTTGCTGCCATGTGACTGTTAGTGATCTAGGGACTCCAGTCAAGGACCCTACCGAGACCTGGATCAACTCCAGGGCCACACATCACACAACAGCCTCTCGCGAGGCCTATAGTATGCTTGTTCCTCTTGGCAATGTGTCCGATGTCTGGACGGGCTCCGGATAGGTGTTACCTGTCCAAAGCGTTGGTGTCGCTCGTTTCCGTGGTCCCATTGGTGATGTCTTTGTGACCGATGTCCTCTTTGTCCTAGGTCTTGACCTCAGCCTCTCATCCGTCACTACCCTTGACTGCATGAGCATGGACGTTCTACATTCACGTGGCAGTGTCACTGTGCCGTTACGTCCTTCCGGTCTTGTCAGTCTTCAGGCCATCACCCTTGGCAACCTGTGGCACGTGCCTCATCTGTCCTCCCTTTCCTCTGTCCCCTCCCCGTCGGCCGCCACAGGCCATGTGTTTGTCACCAGAATGCTCTCTTTGTAACACATACATCTCTTGCATCGCCGCCTTTGCCACGTCCACTTTGCTGTCGTAGATAGCATAATTCGCACCCAACCGGCCAAGGGCCTTGACCCGGCCTCCTTCCCTTGGCCGTGCCCCACCTAGTGCATTGATTGCGCTCAGGACAAGATCCACCAGTCCGCATACCCTCAGTTTCCCGTGCATCCACCCCTTTGGACTTGGTCCACTTGGATTTCATCGATCCTCTTGCTACAGAGTTTATCGGGGAGCATTGACGCTATGTTTTCATCCTCACTGTCGACTACTCTCGCTACCGCTGGGTCTTTTGCCTTTGGCAAAAGTGCGATATCCCTCTTGCCATTTGGGACTGGTTTGTCTGTGCGGAGCGCGAGTGTGGTGGGTATCTTTGTCGCTTTTGCTCTGATCGCGGTGGTGAGTACATAGGAGAGACCACAAACTTCCTTGCCTCCCGCGGCATCTATCACGAGATATCGACACCTTATACGCCAGCCAGAATGGCGTCTCCGAGCGATGGAACTGCACCATGGTTGATGCCTTCCACACCATGCGGGATGAGTCTGGCCTCTCCGATGGCTCCTACTTTGAAGCCATGGCCTACATGACATGGGTCAAGAACCGGATTCCCCACTGACCCCTTCCCTGCCAGTCCACGCCGTACCAGCAATGGTGCGGTCAGTGGGCCGACCTCCGCCTGATTTGCGTCCGACGTTGTGTGGCCATTGTATGGCTGCTCTCCCCACAGCAGGATGGGAAGCTCACCCCACAAGGGCGTCCCTTCACCTTCCTTCGTGTCTCCTGTCAGTCCAAAGATAGGCACTTCTAGGATTCCTCCCGACAGTACATCCTCGAGTCCCGTGATGCCCTCTTCTTTGAAGAGCTATCTCCCCGCGACCTCATTCGTCCCGGCTTGTCAATGTCCCATCTGTCGCGTGGGGGAGTGGTGAGTCCTTCCTACGTCCTGCCGCTTCCGGACGGCACATCACCTTGATCCATTGGTCCCTTAGGGCCTATAGCTCTAGTCGTATCCAGTGGCCCCTCCGGGCCAGCACCTCCAGTCGTGTTTGCTGACCCTTCCAGGCCGGCACCTCCAATCGTTTCCATTGGCTCCTCCAAGCCGGCAACCCCAGTTGCATCCGTTGGCCCCTCCGGG
>SZWC01034251.1:0-16137 GCA_023375785.1 Penium margaritaceum | reverse complement strand
ACACCCGTCTCGAGGCGGCGGAGTGGTCCCTACAGGATGCACGTTGGCGACGGGCGGACGCACAGCAGCAGGTGGACGATTGGTTGTGCACCAGGGGCTCGGCGTTTACACCGACGGATGACGACGTCTGGCCACCTGACACCCGAGTGTCAAGTGTGTCAGCAGCAGCCAGTGACTCCGCAGCACCACCCCCTTCTTGTGCAGCTGCTACAGATGCGGACGCGCTGAGTGGTGGCGACCCCCTGCCAGCAGCTGGTGATCAGGTAGCAGCTGAGTCGCCTGTTGGCGTGGAGAGCTTCCTACGCGACGAGGAGACGAGGATGCAGGAGGCAGTGACTCGCGCCGATGCGCACATGATGGAGGTCCGTCATCAGATTCATTCCGTGACTGACCGCCTGCACGCCGTAGATGCAGCTGGCCAGCAGGCTGCCGCAGCAGAGCTCGACGAACTGCACACGCGTCTCGACGCAGCGCAGTCCGTGTGGCAGCATGCAGCCCAGCAGCTGGCATACATACGGGAGGCGATGCAGTTGGAGGGGGCCCTCAGCCGTGCCCTCGTCGCAGCACCAGGTGACGACAGCAGTGGCGACTACAGTGGTGACGACGACGACAGCGATGACGATGCCGTGGAGTGAGGCTATGTGCATGCACATCCCACCATCATCGCCGTCGCCGTTGCTATAGCTGTGCAGGGTTATGTGGCCATGGGGGAGCCATACTGTTAGGTGTACAGCCCAGGGGGAGTGTTGGTGTGTGGGCTTTGGCCTGACACTCTTGTGAGGATAGCGAGTTTGCTTGGATGTGGCATGACGTTGTGATTGAGGTTATGCTGGTCGAGACCCGCGCACCTGGTGAGTTCCACCGGTGTGATGTGGAGACCCTTTGTCCCTATGTGCTATGTGTGATCCATGCATGATGTGGTCGAGACCCGGATATCCGGAGACATTCTTCCGGAGTCACGAGGAGACCTTGTTTCTTTGTCTCTTTGCATGATGTTTGACACGTGTGTGTGATTGCGTTCGTGCATGGTCGAGACCCGGGCACTTGGTGGTGCGCACCATTGTCACGAGGAGACCTTGTGCTGTGGCATGCTTGATTGGTGCTTGCCATGTTTGGTTTCCCGAGTCATCCTGTCCTGTCTTTGCTCAGCCATTGTGGCCTTGACGGTTGTGTCAGCCAGGGGGAGTGTTGGTATGTGTGGCTTCCACCCGTCATGAGCCACAGCCGTGGCAGCTACGGGTCCAGCTGGCGCCGGAGCACTGACGGTTGGTGGATCCAGCCACTAGCAGCTGCCAGACGGTTGCCACGACGTCCCGGGTGCTTGCTCGGGTGCTCTGCAGTTTTTCTGCAGGCGCTGGAGTTTTCTCGGTGGACTGGCTCTTGAGCCTGATTTGCATGTTTTGTATTGTCCGTTCACCGATCGATGCCGGACTTGTGCGTGTGACCAGTCGTAGCGTCGGGCTCGAGATTCTGAATCTCTAGGTTCCGACGGTGTTACGTTTGGATGTCTGTACGCAGAGTTGCGGCCAAAACAGTGGTTTTGGGCCGGTTTTAGGACAGCTCTTGGACTGCCGCGTGCGACACCCGCCGTGCGCCGCGGCAGGTATTTATGCCCTGGACCTGTCATTTGTCATCTCTCTCTGCAATTACATTCAATTTGAGTTTCCTGACACTCTGTTCGTGTCCCAACCCAGACCCTTGCAGTTTTGTCTCTAACTTGTGACTGTTGTCACACGCTGACCTGGCGCTGACGCCTAGTGTCGCGGCAAGTGGTTAGGAAGGTTCTAGGAAACTTCTCACTGGTGATGTGGCAGGTTGTCACACGTAACCTGGTGTCAATCGGTGAATAAATCATCTCGCCACCTCCTGGTGTATGTAGTCACGGCTTGTCTGCTTAGACCGCTCAACATGCATGAAAGCGAGGTGTGTGCACTGGAGCCATGGATGCGGCAAGCTCAAGGACTTTGAAAAACTTGAGAAGTTAGCCGGGAGACAACAACAAAAGGAGTAAGAGAAGAGCAAGGTCGTAGCGGTAGGTTATGAAAATCAACGCTCGCACACGCTCTTCCTACTGTTGGTGAGGGAAGAGGGGAGCTCAATTGCAGGAAGGACCCCCATCCATGGCGGGTTAGTGTGAAAAGTCGAGTTCCAAGCAACGACACAACCAACGGGTGAGCGACGGGAAGGCTTGAGACCACCTTCCTTGTCGCTCGCCGAATGGGTTGTACTGAGAAAGTGCGTAGAAGCTTCCTAGCGACACAGCCGTCGACTAGGCGTCAGTGCCTGGTCAGACGGTGACGACAGTCACAAGTTGTGCACACGACAGCAAGGGTCTGGCTAGGAGACACAAGTCAGAGTGTCAGAATGCTTCAATAGCATTTGCAGACATAGATAACAAATGACAGGTCCATGGCATAAGTACCTGCCGCGGCGCACGACGGGTGTCGCACGCGGCAGTGCAAGATCTGTCCTAATAGCGGCCCAAAACCACTGTTTTGGCCGTAACTCTGCACACACATGTCAGAACGCTACGCCGTCTGAACCTAGACGTGCAGGATGACAAGCCGGACGCTACGACTGGTCACATGCATGCATCCAGCATCAACCGGTGGAGACACAATGCAAAAACATGCAAATCGGATCCACGACCAGACCACCGAGAAACTCCTGTGTGCTGTAGAAAAACTGCAGGAGGTCCGGGTAGCGTCCAGAGCTCTGGAACGGTCGTCGTGTTGGTTTTTGCGCATCCCTCATTGTGCTTTGTTGTGTCCTCCCGGCTTGTGTACATCGGCGTGCAGATGACTGACGGCGAGACTCGACGCTGTGGAGTGTCATCCGGTGGAGCCGACACACGCTGAGGTCTTCTCGCAGTTCGCTGGAGCCTCCTCTCTCCGGCGACGTGCTCAGCTCCATCGGCAGGCCTCCTCGGCGGTCGTGCTGCCGGCAGTCACTGTCACCGCAGTTGCTGTCTGCATGCGTCCAGCGCGTCCCATCGCGTCTGCATCGTCATGCACTGCCTAGGGTCCTTATTGCATGCTGTATGGCCCTGTTCGGCATCATGGACCATCGTAGGCATTGCCCGGGTTCGGGCAGCCATAACTCTCTGCTGCTATTTTTCTAGCTTGGTATCAGAGCCAGAGCGTAGCAGCAGCAGCAGAAGACTGGCGAACAGGTGCCAGACAACGCCAGCGGACCCCCATACGCGCCAGTGCAGGGGAAATGCTGCCGGATTTTTTCCGGCATCATTGACCCGCCTGGTGGCGGCGTCAGATTTTTTCCCACGGCCACTGGGCGAGGGGAAATGCTGCCGAAGTTTTTCGGCAACACTGACCCCCACGCGTGACGCGAGGAGGTGAGCGGCAGGCGGCATCTGACATCTGCGGGCGACGACGCAAGCGGCAACGTCACCCAGGTGCAGTGACTGGCACCACCGTCAACTGCAGGCAACGGCAGCGAGTAGCCACAACGGCAGCCAGCAACAGCTGCGTGCAGTAGCAGCAGCAGGCAGAAGCAGCAGCTCGTAGTAGCCCGGAGCAGCAGCAGCTCGCAACAGCAGCAGCAGCGCGTAGCAACAGCCTGCAGCAGCAGCCCCCAGCGACAGCAAGCAGCAGCCGCAGCACGTAGTAGCTGCAGCAGCGTGCAGCAGCAGTAGCGAGCTGCAGCAATTGCTGCAGCGAGCTGTAGTAGCAGCCAGCTGCAGCAGCAGCAGCTGGTAGCTGCCAGCTGCGGTTGCTGCTACTCGCTGCTCGCAGCGAGCGAGCAGCGAGCAGCAGCCCGCTGCTACCTGCGAGTAGCAGCTCGCTGCTGCCAAGCGAGCAGCAGCCCGCTGCTCGCAGCAGACAGCGGGCTGCTGCCCGCTGTGACAAGGAAAAAAAACAAAAAAATGGAAACAAAAAATATCCCCCACCCTCGCAGCTCGCTGCAGCAGCCCGCAGCAGCAGCGAGTAGTTACTGCAGCACGCAGCAGCTGCATCAGCGCGTAGCAGCAGCAACGAGCTGTAGTAGCCACAGCAGCCGTTGCAGCTCGCAGCAACAGCAGCTGAAGCTACAACTACAGCAGCAACAGCAACAGCAGCAGTTGCTACAGCAGCAGCAGCAGCAGCAGCAGCCGTAGCAGCAGCAGCAGCAGCAAACAGCAGCAGCAGCAGTAGCAGCAGATGCAGTAGTAGCAGCAGCAGCACCAACAGCAACAGTAGCAACGGCTGCAGCAGCATCAGCAACAACAGCAGCAGCGGTGACCCCAACAACCGCCGCTCCTGACATCAGCACCGCTCTGCTGACGTCACTACTTATTTCATCAACAAAAAAGGGGGGAAGATAGGAAAGGGAGAAGACCAAAGGGGTGGGAAGAATCCCCACCGCCCCAAGCTACTGCTGACATCAGCAACACAAAGACAACAAAAAAAACACAAGGGACACTAAATCATGGCTGGTAGTCCCGGCGAGGAGGGGTCCTCCTCTGTTGGGGGAACCCCTACCCCTCCTTTCTTGCAGCGACTGCAACAGCAGCAGAAGTTGCAGCACCCGCCGCCGCTGAAGCAGCAGCAGCAGTTGCAGCACCCGCCGCCGCTGCAGCAGCAGCCGCCGCCGCCGCAGCAGTAGCAGCCGCCGCCGCCACGGCAACAGCAGCCGCTGCTGCCGCAGCAGCAACAGGAGGAGCAGCTGTTGGGAAAGGAGCCATCCGGCTCAGTTTCAGGTCCACAAGAGCAAGTTCCAAGAAACTTCCAGATGCCTGCTCCGATCGTCAATCCGTTTTCTTCATTGGAAAGATCAGGTGGCAAATTATCTACGGTCCAAGTTTCAGGCCAATCCAACGGTCGGATTGGGAGATAAGAATTTTCAAAGTTTTGGGGGTCATGGACCGCCGATGTCGGGGTGGCCATGGGTGATGGTTCCATGCCTTAGCCTGAGAAAAGAAAAAGGCAAGAGGTCCAGGGTCAAGACCTGATGGGAGAAATATCCAAAAAGGTCCTTAGTCTTAGGATTGCCTTGTCAGAGTGTGCTGACTAGGATAAAGGTACCTCTCCTTAGTTTTTAGGTGAGGTGAGATCCTTGTGTGCTAGCCATGGACACATGGCGATTCTCCATGGATTTGTGGGTGATGTAACCACTAGGAGTGTGCTATGAGAGTATTCTCTAGCTCTCTAGGTCGTGTGTGACTGGTCAGCCTGATTGTTAGGCTGATTTCCTCCCTTGTGTGAGATTGTGGACTCTAGTGTGTGAGCCTTAACAACCATGGCTAAGTGGTGTGGCTTGTGAGAGGGCTGACTTGCCTAAGCTCTAGCTCTATATGTACTCCATCATTTTGAGTGATTCAACAACCATTCTTCAGCACAAGTGATGCCCTTTCAGTCTCACATGCTCGCTGCTCCAAAGCTCCCTCTCTCCTCCATATCCAACATTTGGTATCAGAGCCAAGTTCTACCACTTTCAGCCAGCACAGGCCGTCACTTTGAGAGTGCCGGGTTGGGGTGAAACCTTCACGAGATTTGATGATCGACCACTGGATCTTCAAGTTCAAGAGAGAAGCTTTTCAACGAGCCCAAGATCGCAAAGATCCAACGGTCGGATTGAGAGTTATGCTCAAAACGAGGTCGGCCAGGGCTACACTCTTCTCTTTGAGTAAGACTGCCGCCTTGTGATGACCATAACTCTCTCGTTTCTTTGTCAAATTTAAAAAGTAGCACAAAATCTCTCTCATTTTTTCTGAGCTTTCCATTGGTTCAAAAATATTTGCATTCCATCGGTACGTTTGGGAGAAACGCTGTTTACAAGCTGGTTGGTGTGAGCTGGAGTAGGAGCAGAAGCACACCCTGTTTTCAAGAGGGCATATCTTTCAAAATCCCCTGTTGATGACCCTGTTTTATGGATCGATCTGAAAGGTTTTGAGCTGAATTTTCCAGTGGTGGGCTCAGTTTTTTACATTCCCAGTCTGCTGGCATCTACAGTCTATTTTCTGTCAGACAGATTTCTGGCAGAAGCAGCAGCAGAAGCAGGGGTAGCGCCGCCACCCAAGGGCAGCGTTGAGCATCACCAAAGCTCAAAATGGCAGCAGCAGGCGTGGTAACAGCAGCCTAGCCCTTGGAGAGGTTGGAAGGACGCGCCAACTTCATGTTTTGGAAGATCCGTACCCGCCTCCTTTTGGAGGAGAGGGGCTTGTGGGAGGTGGTGAGCGGCGACGAGCGCGATCCGCCTCCACAGGCAAAGGGCATCACCGCAGCTGAGGTGGTGGCGGGGAAGGCGCCGCAGAAAGGTGCAGCAGATGCAAGTTCATCTACAACTGCAGCGGCGGCATAGGAGGAGTGGAAGAAGAAGGACAAGCAAGCTTACAGGCTGCTTGTCAACATCATGTCCAACCCGCATCTTCAGTACGTGAGTGACAAGGCTACTGCAAAAGAAGGATCGGACACGTTGTGCAAGAAGTATGAGAGCAAAGATCCTACATTCCTCATGCTTTTGGAGGAGAAGATGATGGCGTTGAAAATGCAGGGTGGCGAAGGGATGGAGGCATACTTGGACAGGGTAAAGGAGCTGGCGAAGTAGCTGAAAGTGGCCGGCAACCCTGTGGAAGACACGCGCTTCGTCCTTCTCTTGCTGAGGGGACTCCCAACAAGCTATGACACGGTGCAAGAGACGTTGGAGTGCGAGCCAACTCTCGACCTCGACTTCATCTGCACGCACTTGGTGCAGGTAGAGCTGTGTCGCAATGCCGCAAAGCGCAATGGCGGCAGCAGCAGCAGTGAAGCAGCTTTCATGGCGATGGGCTCATGCAACCAGCAGCAGCAGCAGTCCGGGCAGCAGAGAGGCAAGAAGAAGGGCAAGTGCCATTATTGCCAGAAAGAGGGGCACTACAAGAAAGAGTGCTTCAAGTTCAAGAGGGACCAGAAGGAGCAGCAGGAGCAGCAGCAAAAGCAGCAGTCTCCACAGCAACAGCAGCAGCAGTCACAGCAACGTCAGCAGCACCAGCAGCAACAGCAGCAGAACCAGACCGGCGTGCGCCATTTTGGCAACATGAACGTGGCCAAGGAGGTGCGCGACCGCCTCTTCATGGCGAAGTCTGACATGTCGCAGAAGGAGAAGGCGGATCTCGCATGGTACAAGGACTCAGGGTGTACCAAGAGCCTCACACATCACAAGGAGTGGTTTACCCAGCTGCAGTCCATCCCTCCCCGTCCTATCGCTATGGGTGATGATCGGATGGTGTATGCTGAGGGGATTCGGATTGTGGAGATGTGGTTGGAGACCCCACGTGGCATTGAAGTGGGAGTGTTCCATGGCGTGCTGTATGTACCTGATGCTGCATTCAACCTCCTCTCAGTCTCCTCTCTTACAAACACAGGACTGCGCGTCGTCTTCGATGATGACTATGGCTACATCCTCAACAAGGATACAGGAGAGGAGTTGGCCAGGTCGGTGAAGGAGGGCGACATGTACCGCCTGCTGGGGGCGACCAAGATCCCGTGTGAACAGAGTCTTGCAGCAGTGGTACAGGCGACAGATGGCAAGATCTGGCATGCGCGCTACGGCCACGTCGGCATGCGCGCCTTGCATCAGCTTCAAGCAAAGCAGATGGTGCGTGACCTGCCTACCATCTCTAACTTTGAGCAGCAGTTGTGCATCGGCTGTTTGGAGGGGAAGCAGCACCGGGAGGCGTTCTCTGGAGCAGGGGAGCGTGCGAAGGAGGTGTTGGAGCTGGTCCACACGGACTTGTGCGGACCGATGCAGACCCAGAGCTTTGGAGNTCGGCTGACCTACGACTTCTGGGCTGAAGCCGTGAGCACTGCGGTCTACATCAAGAACCGCAGTCCAACTAAGGCGCTGGAGCAGATGACGCTGTACGAGGCGTGGTTCAGCAAGAAACCGAGCGTGGGTCATCTCCGAGCATTTGGCAGCCTGGCGCACATGCACGTGCCCAAGGAGAAGCAGCAGAAATGGGACGCAAAGAGTGCGCAGATGCTGATGATTGGCTACGACGTGGCAAGCAAGGCCTATCGCCCCTACGAGAGGGATACAGGCCACGTCATCATCTCTAGGGATGTCGTCTTCAACGAAAGCAACGTCATCGGCACCAACATTGTCTGTGAAGAGGCAGCAGAACCAGCAGCTGACGAGACAGTGGGAGCATAAATCTTTCCTGACCTTGTCTCTCCCGATCCATCCTCTACTGTGACAATGGGAGAATCACTCTACTCTCCCATGTCTGATGCAGCAGATACAGCAGCCTCATTGGCAGAAGCAGAGGAGGGAGATGTAGCACCACCACCAGCAGCAGTTGTGCCAGCAGCACCGCGCCAGCCGCCCGCTAACGCTCCAGCACCAGGTCGCAGGTACCCTCTTAGGGTGCGTTACAAGCCTGGTGAGCGCGGCCGTTTCTGGATGCTGCAGAAACCAGAACAGATGAACGTCACAGTTGCAGCAAATTCAGATGAGCCAACGTCATACAAGGAGGCCATGGCTGCACCGGATACAGCAGATTGGGCGCAAGCCGTGCAACAGGAGATACAGTCGCAGCTGGACAACGGCACGTGGGAGCTGACTGAGCGTCCACCTGGACGTAAGGTGATCAAGTGCAAGTGCGTGTTCAAGAAGAAGCAGGGAGAAGATGGTAACCTGGAAAAGTACAAGGCTAGGCTGGACGCCAAGGGCTACTCGCAGCAGGAGGGCATCGACTACACAGAAACTTTTGCCCCTGTTGCAAAGTTTGCCTCTGTGCGCACGCTCCTCTCTTATGCAGCAGCTGAGGACTTCGAGGTTCACCACATGGATGTCAAGACGACATTCTTGAATGGTGACTTGGAGGAGGAGATCTACATGGAGCAGCCGGAGCGGTTCGTCATGGATGGCCAGGAGCACCTGGTTTGCAAGCTGCAGAAGTCGCTGTACGGCCCCAAGCAAGCGTCGTGTGCTTGGAACCAGAAGTTGGATACGGCGTTGCAGTGCATGGGGTTTGAGCGCAGCGAGTGTGACTATAGCGTGTATTGCTGGCAGCATGAGCATGAGATCCTCATCATCATTGTCTATGTGGATGACATGCTCCTCCTTTCCAATAGCATGTCTGCACTGCATGAGTTCAAGGAGGCCATGCAGGAGCGCTTCCAGATGTCTGATCTCGGGGAGGCGTCATACTTCCTCGGCATCCAGATCACGCGTGACCACAAATCATGCTCTCTCTCGCTACAGTAGAGTCGCTACATCAAGGACGTCCTGCAGCGGTTCGGCATGGCAGAGGCCAAACCCATCGGCACGCCGCTGGAGACGCGGCAGTACCTCGTGAGCTTCAGTGGAGAAGCAGATGCACCTGAGCGGCAGAAGTACCAGAGCGCCGTCGGCAGTCTTATGTACCTGATGGTGGCAACCAGGCCGGACCTCGCACAGGCTGTGAGCGCTGTGAGCCAACACATGGATAATCCCGGACCGGAGCACCAGAAGGCACTGAAGAGGATCTTCCGCTACCTTGCTGGAACCATCAACGTCGGCATTACCTACAACGGCAACGACAACAGCACCATCGGCTACACAGATGCAGATTGGGCTTCAAATCTTGTGACCCGCAAGTCCATCTCTAGACATGTGTTTCTCATGAATGAAGGTGCCATTAGCTGGTGCAGCAAGCGACAGGTGGTCGTGGCCACCTCGAGTACAAAATCTGAGTACGTCTCTCTCAGCTTTGGAGCCAAGGAAGCAGTTTGGCTCCAGCGTCTCATGGCAAAGATGAGTGGGAGTGTAGCAGTTCCAGTTCCTGTGCGTGTCGACAACCAGAGCGCAATCGCACTCGCCAAGAATCCTGAGCACCATGCACGCACCAAGCACATTGACATCGCATATCACTTCATCAGGCACATGGTGCAGGAGGGTGCTATCAAGCTGGAGTTTACTTCAATCAGCAGGCAGGTCGCTGATTTCTACACCAAGCCAGTGACCCGTGAGAAGCAGCAGTTCTGCATGAAGGCATGTAGACTCAGCCCACTCTGACTGCGGCAAAGTGGGAGATTGTTAGGAAAGGAGCCATCCGGCTCAATTTCAGGTCCACAGGAGCAAGTTCCAGGAAACTTCCAGATTCCTGCTCCGATCGTCGATCTGTCTTCTTCATTGGAAAGATCAGGTGGCAAATTATATGTGGTCTAAGTTTCAGGCCGATCCAACGGTCGGATTGGGACATATGAATTTTCAAAGTTTTGGGGGTCATGGACCGCCGATGTCTGGGTGGCCATGGGTGATGGTTCCATGCCTTAGCCTGAGAAAAGAAAAAGGCAAGAGGTCCAGGGGCAAGACCTGATGGGAGAAATATCCAAAAAGGTCCTTGGTCTTAGGATTTCCTTGTCAGAGTGTGCTGACTAGGATAAAGGTACCTCTCCTTACTTTTTAGGTGAGGTGAGATCCTTGTGTGCTAGCCATGGACACATGGCGATTCTCCATGGATTTGTGGGTGATGTAACCACTAAGAGTGTGCCATGAGAGCATTCTCTAGCTCTCTAGGTCGTGTGTGACTGGTCAGCCTGATTGTTAGGCTGATTTCTTCCCTTGTGTAAGATTGTGGACTCTAGTGTGTGAGCCTTAGCCTCCATGGCTAAGTGGTGTGGCTTGTGAGAGGGCTGACTTGNCCTTGTCAGAGTGTGCTGACTAGGATAAAGGTACCTCTCCTTACTTTTTAGGTGAGGTGAGATCCTTGTGTGCTAGCCATGGACACATGGCGATTCTCCATGGATTTGTGGGTGATGTAACCACTAAGAGTGTGCCATGAGAGCATTCTCTAGCTCTCTAGGTCGTGTGTGACTGGTCAGCCTGATTGTTAGGCTGATTTCTTCCCTTGTGTAAGATTGTGGACTCTAGTGTGTGAGCCTTAGCCTCCATGGCTAAGTGGTGTGGCTTGTGAGAGGGCTGACTTGCCGAAGCTCTAGCTCTATATGTACTCCATCATTTTGAGTGATTCAACAACCATTCTTCAGCATAAGTGATGCCCTTTCAGTCCCACATGCTCGCTGCTCCAAAGCTCCCTCTCTCCTCCAGATCCAACAACAGCAACAGCAGGAGCAGCCGCCGCCGCCTCAACAGCAACAGCCGCCGCCGCTGCAGCAGCAGCACCCGCCGCCGCTACAGCAGCAGCAGTCGAAGCAGTAGCAGCAGCAGCCCATTGGTGGCGTTGGCGGCAACCTTGACCCCCTCGTTGTTCTTTAGCAACAGCTCGCCGCCTTGACGTAGCAGCTTGCAGCGCTACAGCCAGTCGCCTCCTAGACCGCCACTCGTGTGCTGCTGTCGTTCGTCCCTCCAGGGCATGCTAGTCCAGTTGTGTCCGCTGCCACGTACTACCTGGCACAGCAGCAGACTCAGCGCCAACGGCAGACAGTGACCTGTGTCCTTGGCCCCACTCTGGGTACCGGCCGCAGGCAGAGTGACTTTGAGACGCCGCCGCCGCCGCTTCAGGTCGGCGAGCAGTTATGGAGTTGGGAGCTCAGCTTCCGGATCTGGGCGCAGGGTGAGGGTCTGTGGGCCTACTACACCCTCCCTTACGACTCCACCCAGGTCAATCAGTTGTATGGCATTGGTCGCGCCGTCCGTGCCCTTGCCCCAGTCGCCCCCCAGCTTCCTGCCTTGCCCTAGAGCCCTTCTTTGGCGACTTCACCGCTGGCGACATCCCAGACCCTGCTGCCGCATGGCACGTCCTCACCAGACTCCATCGCCTGTCCAACGACGGTGAGATCAGCCGTCTACTCCGGGAGTTCAACTCCCTGCACATGGGGGAGACCGAGACGATCACTACCTACTGGCAGCGGGCGGAGGACATCTTCTGTCGACTCAGCAAATCTGCTCTGCCCCCTCTGTCTGTGCTCCTCACCATCATGCGCGGCGCCACCAGCGCGTATGCTGACGTCTTCGTCCACTACCCTCAAGACGTCCTATCCACCATGGAAGCCCAGGGCACCCTCATGCCCTGGGAATATGAGCTCTTCCTCCGCATTGAGAAAGCTCGCCAGGAGTCCCAGCTCCATCGCACGGAACCCTTGCATCCCCTGCAGTCGCCTCCCCTGTCGTTGCCTCCGTGGCCGTCGCCTCCCCTGTCGTTGCCTCCGTGGCCGACGCCTCCCCCATTGCAGCTACCTCATCGTCTTCGGGGAAGAATAAAAGTCGGAACAAGAAAGAAAAGGGTCCACCGCAACAGCAGCAGCAGCAATCATCGACCGGGTCCAGCGGTGGTGGCTCGGTCTGCCACATCTGTGGCCAGCCTGGGCACGGGTGGTACACGTGCCCTCTCCTGACGGATGAGGCGCGAGTCATCGCCACCATGCGCCACCAGCGGGAGCGCCGCCTCACCTCTGCCGCCGTCGCTGCTGTTGGCCCTGACACTCCGACCTCGTCCAGCAGCTCTGCCACTCCGACAGCTCCGCCTATCCCGCAGACACCCGCGCCACAACAGTTTTACCCGCAGCAGTACTACCCACAGCCGTCGTTACCTCCGTTTCCTTTGCCGACTCAGCCCTCCCACTACCTGAGCTCCGGCGCCGTCACTCCACACTCCATCTACACTCCTGGGTCGTCCTCCCGTGAGCGTCAGCTGGAGCAGTTCATCGCGCTCCAACTTGGCCTGCCTCGCCCTCTTCTCCAAGGAAGTGCGAGTTGGGTCACCTTCTGCCCTCCGGACCATCCCTGTATGGCTGAGACTGAGCTGCGGTCGTGTCCAGTTTCCTCGTCTGTCTCGTCATCTCCCGTGGTCTCCTCCACCCCACTTCTTGACGATATTGCGTGGCTTGACGGTTGGCAGTCTCGTTTCGCGCCTCCTTCCACCGCGTCCGCGTCCCTCGCTTGTTGCCATGTGACCGTGAGCGATCTGGCGACCCCTGTTCAGGACCTTGCTGAGACCTGGATCATCGACTCCGGGGCCACGCATCGCATGACGGTCTTTTATGAGGCCTTCAGTATGCTCGGTCCTGTCGGCGATATCTCCGGTGTCCGGACGGGTTCCGGACAGGTGTTGCCTGTCCGTGGTGTGGGCATCGTTCGTTTCCGTGGTCCTGCCGGTGACGTCTTTCTGACCGATGTTCTTTTTGTCCCTGGTCTTGAGCTTAGCCTCCTGTCCGTGACTGCCTTTGACAGCATGAGCATGGACGTTGTGCACTCGCGTGGTGTCGGCACTGTGTCGTTGCGTCCGTCTGGTCTTTTCGCACTGCACGCCACCGTCCGTGGCAACTTGTGGCACGTTCCTTGCCTCTCCTCTTCCCCTCCCGCCTCCTCCCCGTCGGCCGCCACAGGCCATGTGTTTGTCACCAGTACGCTTTCTCCTCAGCACACCCACCTCTTGCACCGCCGCCTTTGCCATGTCCACTCTGCCACCGTAGAGAGCATGCTCCGCACCCAGCCGGCCAAGGGCCTTGACCCGGAGACTTTCCCTCTCCTATGCCCCAATGAGTGCATTGACTGCACTCAGGGGAAGATGCACAGGTCCACGTACCCCCTGTCTTCCTCCCATGTGTCCGCCCCTCTCGACCTTGTCCACTCGGACGTCATGTGCCCTCTCCCCACCGAGTCCGTCGGTGAGCATGGCCGCTACGTCATCACTCTTACGGACGACTATTCTCACTACCGTTGGGTCTTCTGCCTTCGGCAAAAAAGCGATGTCGCTCAAACCATTCAGGACTGGCTTGTCCTCGCGGAGTGCGAGTGTGGCCGTCCTCTTCGCCGCTTTCGCTCCGATCGCGGTGGCGAGTACCTGGGTGAGGCCACGACCTTTCTCGCCTCCCGGGGGATCCACCATGAGACGTCTGCGCCGTACACACCCGCCCAGAACGACGTCTCCGAGCGGTGGAACCGTACCATGGCCGACGCCGTTCGCACCATGCGGGTCGAGACCGGTCTCTCCGATGGCTTCTATTTTGAAGCATGGCCTACATGACCCGGGTCTGGAACCGGGTTCCCCACGGTCCCTTTCCCCGCCAGTCCACGCCATACCAGCACTGGTGCGGTCGGCGCTCTGACCTCCGCCCGGCTCGTGTCTGGGGCTGCGTGGCCATTGTGTGGTTGCCCGCCCACCAGCAGGGCGGCAAGCTCGCCCCCCGCGGACGCCCCTGCACCTTCCTCGGTGTGTCTCGTCAGTCCAAGGCCTGGCGTTTCTGGGACCCATCCCGACACTGCATCGTCGAGTCCCACAATGCCCTCTTCTTTGAGGAACTATTTCCCCGTGACCTCATCCGCTCCGGCTCGTCCGTGTCCCTCCCGTCGCGTGGGGGAGTGGTGAGTCCGTCCTCTGTCTTGTCGCTTCCGGGTGACACATCACTCCGTCCCTATGAGCCGGTAGCCCCTATCGCGTCCTCCGGCCCTCCCGAGCCAACAGTCCTAGCCGCGTCTACTGGCCCCTCCGAGCCAGCTGCCTCCATTGCGTCTGCTGGCCCCTCCGGACCAGGTGCCCCAGTCACGTCTGCTGGCCCCTCCGGGCCAGCAACGCCTGTCGTGTCTGTTGGCCCCTCCGGGTCGGCAGTCCCAGTTGCTTCCGATGGCCCCTCCGAGCCGACAGCCCCAGTCGCATCCGCTCGCCCCTCTGGGCCCGTAGCTCCTGTCGCATCCGCTAGCCCTTCCGGACCAGCTGCCCCAGTCGCGTCCGCTGGCCCCTCCGGGCCGGCAGCCTCAATCGCGTCCGCTCGCCCCTCCGGGCCAAGAGCCCCAGTCGCGTCCGCTGGCCCCTCCGGCCCAGCAGCCCTTGTCACGTCCGCTTGCCCCTCCGAGCCAGCAGCGCCTGTCGCGTCTGCTGCCTCCTCCGGGCCAACTGGCACCTTCGGGCCAACAGCGCCTGTCGCATCTACTGGCTCCTCCGGGCCGACAGTCCCAGTCGCGTCTGCTAGCTCCTCCAGGCCAGTAGCCCCGTCCGCCTCCGTCGGCCCGTCGGACTCAGGGTCATCTTCTGCCTGACCACGCTACACACATGGCCCAGGCGGCAACCTCCGACCTCGGCTGACAATGAGAACGCAGACCGTCGCATCGCGTCCCATGGTGCCTCGACCCCCTGTGGCTCCACGTGTCTCCTCCACTCCCACGGTCGTGAGTAGGGACCCTGGCACGAAGGCTCTCGACCTGACCACTTCCGCCTTCATCGCAGACCTTCACCCGGGCTCTACACTGGGCTACGCCATGCTTCATCACGAGCATCGGCATGCTGTTGTGGCTGTACTCGCCTGCATCCCACCTGGGGCTCGTGATGCACACGCCCTCTCAGTGCGGTCCACAATGCGCCCAGAAACCCAGCCACCCTACACAAGGCTCGAGCTTCCCCTGAGGCCACACATTGGGATGCTGCCTGCGCCGAGGAGCTCGCTGCTATCCGACAGCACCACGTGCATGACCTTGTCGACCTCCCTCCAGGTCGGAAGGCCATTGGTGCCCAGTGGGTCTTTCGGCGTAAGTGGAAGCCTGACGAATCCTTGGACAAGTACAAGGCCCGCCTCACAGCAAAGGGGTTTGCTCAGGTCCCTAGGGTTGATTACGACCATATCTTCGCCCCAGTCGGTCGGTTCTCCACTAGCCGGGCGCTCTTCAGCCTGGTTGCCCAGCACGGGTGGGAGCTGCATCAGATGGACATGAGCAACGCGTTCCTCCATGGCTCACTAGAGGGTGAGGAGCTCTACATGACGCAGCCCCCAAGCTTCGAGGACGGCACTGAGAGAGTTTGGCGGCTGCGAAAGGTCTTCTATGGCTTGAAGCAGTCTCCTCGGTACTGGAACCAGGAGATCAGCAGCACGCTTCTCCGTGGCGGCCTCCAGCGCAGCACCGCTGACCCCACACTGTTCGTCAGCCCGCGAGGTCAGACCTTCGCCGCTGTTCTGGTCTACGTCGACGATCTCCTCATTCCGTCGCCACACACGGCCGCCATCCAGCGTGTCAAGGACTTGCTGCACGCCGCCTACCAGATGAAGGATCTCGGGTCTGCCCGAGTCTTCCTTGGCATGGAGCTCGAGCATGATCGCTCCCAGTGCATCCTGCACGTCCACCAGGCTACCTATGTACAGACCCTGTCCACTCGCTTCGCTGAGGACCTGCCCCTCGTGCCTAGCGCATCTTCACCCATGTCACCCGATGGCCAGGTGAAGCTGAAGAGTCATGACCCAGCTGTTGTGGGGGAGCCAGTTGATGTGACCACGTATCTGCGGGTCATCG
>SZWC01034246.1:0-18543 GCA_023375785.1 Penium margaritaceum | reverse complement strand
ACTTACACGCACTTACACGCACTTACACGTACTTACACGCACTTACACGCACTTACACGTACTTACACGCACTTACACGCACTTACACGTACATACATGCACTTACATGCACTTACACGCAGTTACACGCAGTTATACGCAGTTACACGCACTTACACGCATTTATATACACTTACGTACTTACACACACTTATATGTACTTACACGCACTTACACATACTTACACGCACTTACACGCACATACACGCACTTACGCGCACTTGCACACACTTACACGCCCTTACACCCACTTACACGCACTTACACGCACTTACGCGCATTTACACGCACTTGTACGCAGTTACACGCACTTACACGCACTTACACGTACTTGCACACACTTGCACGCACTTACACGTACTTACACGCACTTACACGTACTTACACGTACTTACACGCAGTTAATTGCACTTACACAAACTTACACGCAATTACACGCACTTACACGCACTTACACGCACTTATACGTACTTACACGTACTTACACACACGTACACGCAGTTACATGTACTTACACACAGTTACACGTACTTACACGTACTTACACGCATTTACACACACTTACACGCACTTACACGTACTTACACGCACTTACACGCACTTACATGCACTTACACACACTTACACATACGTACACGTATTTACATGCACTTACACGTACTTATACGCACTTCCATGCACTTACACGCACTTACAGGCACTTACACACACTTACACACACTTACACGCACTTACACGTACTTACACGCACTTACACGTACTTACACGTACTTACACGCACTTACACGCACTTACACGCACTAACACGCAGTTACACGCACTTACACGTACTTACACGCACGTACACGCACTTACACGTACTTACACACAGTTACACGTACTTACACGTACTTACACGCACTTACACGCACTTACACATACTTACACGCACTTACACGCACTTACATGCACTAACACGCAGTTACACGCACTTACACGTGCTTACACGCACTTACATGCACTTACACGCATATACACACACTTACACACACTTATACGTACTTACACGCACTTACACGTACTTACACGCACTTACACGCACTAACACACACTTACACATACTTACACACACTTACACGTACTTACACGCACTTACATGCACTTACACGTACTTACACACACTTACATGCACTTACATGTACTTACATGCACTTATACGTACTTACACGTACTTACACGCACTTACACGTACTTACAAGTACTTACACGCACTTATACGTACTTACACGTACTTACACACACTTATACGCATTTACACGTAATTACACGCACTTACAAGCACTTACAAGAACTTACACGTACTTTCACGCACTTACACGCACTTACACACACTTACACGCACTTCCACACACTTACACACACTTACACGTACTTACACACACTTATACGCACTTACACGCACTTACACGCACTTACACGCACTTATACGTACTTACACGCACTTATACGTACTTACACGCACTTATACGTACTTACACGCACTTATACGTACTTACACGCACTTATACGTACTTACACGCACTTATACGTACTTACACGCACTTATACGTACTTACACGCACTTATACGTACTTACACGCACTTATACGTACTTACACGCACTTATACGTACTTACACGCACTTATACGTACTTACACGCACTTATACGTACTTACACGCACTTATACGTACTTACACGCACTTATACGTACTTACACGCACTTATACGTACTTACACGCACTTATACGTACTTACACGCACTTATACGTACTTACACGCACTTATACGTACTTACACGCACTTATACGTACTTACACGCACTTATACGTACTTACACGCACTTATACGTACTTACACGCACTTATACGTACTTACACGCACTTATACGTACTTACACGCACTTATACGTACTTACACGCACTTATACGTACTTACACGCACTTATACGTACTTACACGCACTTATACGTACTTACACGCACTTATACGTACTTACACGCACTTATACGTACTTACACGCACTTATACGTACTTACACGCACTTATACGTACTTACACGCACTTATACGTACTTACACGCACTTATACGTACTTACACGCACTTATACGTACTTACACGCACTTATACGTACTTACACGCACTTATACGTACTTACACGCACTTATACGTACTTACACGCACTTATACGTACTTACACGCACTTATACGTACTTACACGCACTTATACGTACTTACACGCACTTATACGTACTTACACGCACTTATACGTACTTACACGCACTTATACGTACTTACACGCACTTATACGTACTTACACGCACTTATACGTACTTACACGCACTTATACGTACTTACACGCACTTATACGTACTTACACGCACTTATACGTACTTACACGCACTTATACGTACTTACACGCACTTATACGTACTTACACGCACTTATACGTACTTACACGCACTTATACGTACTTACACGCACTTATACGTACTTACACGCACTTATACGTACTTACACGCACTTATACGTACTTACACGCACTTATACGTACTTACACGCACTTATACGTACTTACACGCACTTATACGTACTTACACGCACTTATACGTACTTACACGCACTTATACGTACTTACACGCACTTATACGTACTTACACGCACTTATACGTACTTACACGCACTTATACGTACTTACACGCACTTATACGTACTTACACGCACTTATACGTACTTACACGCACTTATACGTACTTACACGCACTTATACGTACTTACACGCACTTATACGTACTTACACGCACTTATACGTACTTACACGCACTTATACGTACTTACACGCACTTATACGTACTTACACGCACTTATACGTACTTACACGCACTTATACGTACTTACACGCACTTATACGTACTTACACGCACTTATACGTACTTACACGCACTTATACGTACTTACACGCACTTATACGTACTTACACGCACTTATACGTACTTACACGCACTTATACGTACTTACACGCACTTATACGTACTTACACGCACTTATACGTACTTACACGCACTTATACGTACTTACACGCACTTATACGTACTTACACGCACTTATACGTACTTACACGCACTTATACGTACTTACACGCACTTATACGTACTTACACGCACTTATACGTACTTACACGCACTTATACGTACTTACACGCACTTATACGTACTTACACGCACTTATACGTACTTACACGCACTTATACGTACTTACACGCACTTATACGTACTTACACGCACTTATACGTACTTACACGCACTTATACGTACTTACACGCACTTATACGTACTTACACGCACTTATACGTACTTACACGCACTTATACGTACTTACACGCACTTATACGTACTTACACGCACTTATACGTACTTACACGCACTTATACGTACTTACACGCACTTATACGTACTTACACGCACTTATACGTACTTACACGCACTTATACGTACTTACACGCACTTATACGTACTTACACGCACTTATACGTACTTACACGCACTTATACGTACTTACACGCACTTATACGTACTTACACGCACTTATACGTACTTACACGCACTTATACGTACTTACACGCACTTATACGTACTTACACGCACTTATACGTACTTACACGCACTTATACGTACTTACACGCACTTATACGTACTTACACGCACTTATACGTACTTACACGCACTTATACGTACTTACACGCACTTATACGTACTTACACGCACTTATACGTACTTACACGCACTTATACGTACTTACACGCACTTATACGTACTTACACGCACTTATACGTACTTACACGCACTTATACGTACTTACACGCACTTATACGTACTTACACGCACTTATACGTACTTACACGCACTTATACGTACTTACACGCACTTATACGTACTTACACGCACTTATACGTACTTACACGCACTTATACGTACTTACACGCACTTATACGTACTTACACGCACTTATACGTACTTACACGCACTTATACGTACTTACACGCACTTATACGTACTTACACGCACTTATACGTACTTACACGCACTTATACGTACTTACACGCACTTATACGTACTTACACGCACTTATACGTACTTACACGCACTTATACGTACTTACACGCACTTATACGTACTTACACGCACTTATACGTACTTACACGCACTTATACGTACTTACACGCACTTATACGTACTTACACGCACTTATACGTACTTACACGCACTTATACGTACTTACACGCACTTATACGTACTTACACGCACTTATACGTACTTACACGCACTTATACGTACTTACACGCACTTATACGTACTTACACGCACTTATACGTACTTACACGCACTTATACGTACTTACACGCACTTATACGTACTTACACGCACTTATACGTACTTACACGCACTTATACGTACTTACACGCACTTATACGTACTTACACGCACTTATACGTACTTACACGCACTTATACGTACTTACACGCACTTATACGTACTTACACGCACTTATACGTACTTACACGCACTTATACGTACTTACACGCACTTATACGTACTTACACGCACTTATACGTACTTACACGCACTTATACGTACTTACACGCACTTATACGTACTTACACGCACTTATACGTACTTACACGCACTTATACGTACTTACACGCACTTATACGTACTTACACGCACTTATACGTACTTACACGCACTTATACGTACTTACACGCACTTATACGTACTTACACGCACTTATACGTACTTACACGCACTTATACGTACTTACACGCACTTATACGTACTTACACGCACTTATACGTACTTACACGCACTTATACGTACTTACACGCACTTATACGTACTTACACGCACTTATACGTACTTACACGCACTTATACGTACTTACACGCACTTATACGTACTTACACGCACTTATACGTACTTACACGCACTTATACGTACTTACACGCACTTATACGTACTTACACGCACTTATACGTACTTACACGCACTTATACGTACTTACACGCACTTATACGTACTTACACGCACTTATACGTACTTACACGCACTTATACGTACTTACACGCACTTATACGTACTTACACGCACTTATACGTACTTACACGCACTTATACGTACTTACACGCACTTATACGTACTTACACGCACTTATACGTACTTACACGCACTTATACGTACTTACACGCACTTATACGTACTTACACGCACTTATACGTACTTACACGCACTTATACGTACTTACACGCACTTATACGTACTTACACGCACTTATACGTACTTACACGCACTTATACGTACTTACACGCACTTATACGTACTTACACGCACTTATACGTACTTACACGCACTTATACGTACTTACACGCACTTATACGTACTTACACGCACTTATACGTACTTACACGCACTTATACGTACTTACACGCACTTATACGTACTTACACGCACTTATACGTACTTACACGCACTTATACGTACTTACACGCACTTATACGTACTTACACGCACTTATACGTACTTACACGCACTTATACGTACTTACACGCACTTATACGTACTTACACGCACTTATACGTACTTACACGCACTTATACGTACTTACACGCACTTATACGTACTTACACGCACTTATACGTACTTACACGCACTTATACGTACTTACACGCACTTATACGTACTTACACGCACTTATACGTACTTACACGCACTTATACGTACTTACACGCACTTATACGTACTTACACGCACTTATACGTACTTACACGCACTTATACGTACTTACACGCACTTATACGTACTTACACGCACTTATACGTACTTACACGCACTTATACGTACTTACACGCACTTATACGTACTTACACGCACTTATACGTACTTACACGCACTTATACGTACTTACACGCACTTATACGTACTTACACGCACTTATACGTACTTACACGCACTTATACGTACTTACACGCACTTATACGTACTTACACGCACTTATACGTACTTACACGCACTTATACGTACTTACACGCACTTATACGTACTTACACGCACTTATACGTACTTACACGCACTTATACGTACTTACACGCACTTATACGTACTTACACGCACTTATACGTACTTACACGCACTTATACGTACTTACACGCACTTATACGTACTTACACGCACTTATACGTACTTACACGCACTTATACGTACTTACACGCACTTATACGTACTTACACGCACTTATACGTACTTACACGCACTTATACGTACTTACACGCACTTACATGCACTTACACGCACTTACACGCACTTACATGTCCTTACACGCACTTACACGTAATTACACGTACTTACACGCACTTACACGCACTTACACGTACTTACATGCACCTACCAGCAATTACACGCACTTACACATAATTACACATACTTACACGCACTTACACGCACTTACACACACTTACACACACTTACATGCACTTACACACACTTTCATACACTTACATGCACTCACACGCACTTACACGCACTTACACATACTTACACGCACTTACACGCACTTACATGCACTTCTATGCACTTATACGCACTTACACGTACTTACACGCACTTACACGCACTTACATGCACTTACACACACTTACACGCACTTATACGTACTTACACGTACTTACACGCACTTATACGTACTTACACGTACTTACACGCACTTATACGTACTTACACGTACTTACACGCACTTATACGTACTTACACGTACTTACACGCACTTATACGTACTTACACGTACTTACACGCACTTATACGTACTTACACGTACTTACACGCACTTATACGTACTTACACGTACTTACACGCACTTATACGTACTTACACGTACTTACACGCACTTATACGTACTTACACGTACTTACACGCACTTATACGTACTTACACGTACTTACACGCACTTATACGTACTTACACGTACTTACACGCACTTATACGTACTTACACGTACTTACACGCACTTATACGTACTTACACGTACTTACACGCACTTATACGTACTTACACGTACTTACACGCACTTATACGTACTTACACGTACTTACACGCACTTATACGTACTTACACGTACTTACACGCACTTATACGTACTTACACGTACTTACACGCACTTATACGTACTTACACGTACTTACACGCACTTATACGTACTTACACGTACTTACACGCACTTATACGTACTTACACGTACTTACACGCACTTATACGTACTTACACGTACTTACACGCACTTATACGTACTTACACGTACTTACACGCACTTATACGTACTTACACGTACTTACACGCACTTATACGTACTTACACGTACTTACACGCACTTATACGTACTTACACGTACTTACACGCACTTATACGTACTTACACGTACTTACACGCACTTATACGTACTTACACGTACTTACACGCACTTATACGTACTTACACGTACTTACACGCACTTATACGTACTTACACGTACTTACACGCACTTATACGTACTTACACGTACTTACACGCACTTATACGTACTTACACGTACTTACACGCACTTATACGTACTTACACGTACTTACACGCACTTATACGTACTTACACGTACTTACACGCACTTATACGTACTTACACGTACTTACACGCACTTATACGTACTTACACGTACTTACACGCACTTATACGTACTTACACGTACTTACACGCACTTATACGTACTTACACGTACTTACACGCACTTATACGTACTTACACGTACTTACACGCACTTATACGTACTTACACGTACTTACACGCACTTATACGTACTTACACGTACTTACACGCACTTATACGTACTTACACGTACTTACACGCACTTATACGTACTTACACGTACTTACACGCACTTATACGTACTTACACGTACTTACACGCACTTATACGTACTTACACGTACTTACACGCACTTATACGTACTTACACGTACTTACACGCACTTATACGTACTTACACGTACTTACACGCACTTATACGTACTTACACGTACTTACACGCACTTATACGTACTTACACGTACTTACACGCACTTATACGTACTTACACGTACTTACACGCACTTATACGTACTTACACGTACTTACACGCACTTATACGTACTTACACGTACTTACACGCACTTATACGTACTTACACGTACTTACACGCACTTATACGTACTTACACGTACTTACACGCACTTATACGTACTTACACGTACTTACACGCACTTATACGTACTTACACGTACTTACACGCACTTATACGTACTTACACGTACTTACACGCACTTATACGTACTTACACGTACTTACACGCACTTATACGTACTTACACGTACTTACACGCACTTATACGTACTTACACGTACTTACACGCACTTATACGTACTTACACGTACTTACACGCACTTATACGTACTTACACGTACTTACACGCACTTATACGTACTTACACGTACTTACACGCACTTACATGCACTTACACGCACTTACATGTACTTACACGCACTTATACACAGTTACACATACTTACACCCGCTTACACGCACTTACACGTACTTATACGCACTTACACGCACGTACACGTACTTACACGCACTTACACGTACTTACACGCACCTACACGCACTTACACGTACTTACACATACTTACACCTCCTTACACATACTTACACGCACTTACACGCAATTACACGCACTTATACGCACTTACACGTAGTTAATTGCACTTACACGCACTTACACGCACTTATACGAACTTACACGCACTTACACGTACTTACACGTACTTACATGCACTTACAAATACTTACATGCACTTACACATACTTACACGCACTTACACGCACGTATACGCACTTACACGCACTTACACGCACTTACACACACTTACACGCATTTACCGGTACTTACACGCACTTACATCTAGTTACACACTCTTACATACACTTACACACACTTACGTGCACTTACACGCACTTTCATGCACTTACACGCACTTACACGCACTTACACATACTTATACGCAGTTACACGCACGTACACATAATTACACGCACTTACACGTACTTACACGCACTTACACGCACTTATACGTACTTACACGTAGTTAATTGTACTTACACGCACTTACGCGTACTTACACGAACTTACACGAACTTACACGCACTTACACGCACTTACACGTACTTACACGTACTTACACGCACTTACACATACTTACACATACTTACATTCACTTGCACACACTTACACGCACTTATACGCACTTACACGCACTAACACGTACTTACACGTACTTACACGTAGTTAATTGCACTTACACGTACTTACACGCACTTACACGAATGTACACGCACTTACATACACTTACACATACTTACACGTACTTACACGCACTTATACGTACTTACACGCACTTATACGTACTTACACGCACTTATACGTACTTACACGCACTTATACGTACTTACACGCACTTATACGTACTTACACGCACTTATACGTACTTACACGCACTTATACGTACTTACACGCACTTATACGTACTTACACGCACTTATACGTACTTACACGCACTTATACGTACTTACACGCACTTATACGTACTTACACGCACTTATACGTACTTACACGCACTTATACGTACTTACACGCACTTATACGTACTTACACGCACTTATACGTACTTACACGCACTTATACGTACTTACACGCACTTATACGTACTTACACGCACTTATACGTACTTACACGCACTTATACGTACTTACACGCACTTATACGTACTTACACGCACTTATACGTACTTACACGCACTTATACGTACTTACACGCACTTATACGTACTTACACGCACTTATACGTACTTACACGCACTTATACGTACTTACACGCACTTATACGTACTTACACGCACTTATACGTACTTACACGCACTTATACGTACTTACACGCACTTATACGTACTTACACGCACTTATACGTACTTACACGCACTTATACGTACTTACACGCACTTATACGTACTTACACGCACTTATACGTACTTACACGCACTTATACGTACTTACACGCACTTATACGTACTTACACGCACTTATACGTACTTACACGCACTTATACGTACTTACACGCACTTATACGTACTTACACGCACTTATACGTACTTACACGCACTTATACGTACTTACACGCACTTATACGTACTTACACGCACTTATACGTACTTACACGCACTTATACGTACTTACACGCACTTATACGTACTTACACGCACTTATACGTACTTACACGCACTTATACGTACTTACACGCACTTATACGTACTTACACGCACTTATACGTACTTACACGCACTTATACGTACTTACACGCACTTATACGTACTTACACGCACTTATACGTACTTACACGCACTTATACGTACTTACACGCACTTATACGTACTTACACGCACTTATACGTACTTACACGCACTTATACGTACTTACACGCACTTATACGTACTTACACGCACTTATACGTACTTACACGCACTTATACGTACTTACACGCACTTATACGTACTTACACGCACTTATACGTACTTACACGCACTTATACGTACTTACACGCACTTATACGTACTTACACGCACTTATACGTACTTACACGCACTTATACGTACTTACACGCACTTATACGTACTTACACGCACTTATACGTACTTACACGCACTTATACGTACTTACACGCACTTATACGTACTTACACGCACTTATACGTACTTACACGCACTTATACGTACTTACACGCACTTATACGTACTTACACGCACTTATACGTACTTACACGCACTTATACGTACTTACACGCACTTATACGTACTTACACGCACTTATACGTACTTACACGCACTTATACGTACTTACACGCACTTATACGTACTTACACGCACTTATACGTACTTACACGCACTTATACGTACTTACACGCACTTATACGTACTTACACGCACTTATACGTACTTACACGCACTTATACGTACTTACACGCACTTATACGTACTTACACGCACTTATACGTACTTACACGCACTTATACGTACTTACACGCACTTATACGTACTTACACGCACTTATACGTACTTACACACACTTACACACAATTACACGCGCTTATACGCACTTACACGTACTTATACGCACTTACATGCACTTACGTACTTACACGTACTTACACATACTTACACAGTATTCCACGCGCTTACACGCACTTACACGAACTTGCACTTACACGCACTTATACGCACTTACACGCAATTATACGCACTTACAAGCACTTACAAGAACTTACACGCACTTATACGCACTTACACGCAGTTACACACAGTTACAGGTACTTATACTCACTTACACGCACTTACACTCACTTACACACACTTATATGCACTTACACACACTTACACACAATTACACGCGCTTATACGCACTTACACTCACTTTTACACATTTACATGCACTTACACGCAGTTACACGCACTTACACGTACAAACACGCACTTACGTGTACTTACACACACTTATACACACTTACACATACTTACACGCACTTACACATACTTACACAGTATTCCACGCGCTTACACGCACGTTTACATACTTACACGTACTTACACGCACTTGCACGCACTTGTACGTACTTACACATACTTACACATACTTACACGCACTTACACGCACATACACGCACTTACATGCACTTACACGCACTTACACGCACTTACATGCACTTACACGCACTTACGCGCACTTACACGCACTTACACACACTTACATGTGCTTACACGCACTTACAAGACTTTACATGCACTTAAATCCACTTACACGCAGTTACACGCACTTACACATACTTACACGCACTTACACACACTTACATGTGCTTACACGCACTTACAAGACTTTACATGCACTTAAATCCACTTACACGCAGTTACACGCACTTACACATACTTACACGCACTTACACGCACTTACACGTACTTACACGCACTTACACGCACTTACACGTACTTACACGTACTTACACGTACTTACACGCACTTAAACATACTTACACGCACTTACACGTACTTATACGCACTTACACGCACTTATACATACTTACACGCAATTACACGCAGTTATACGCAGTTACACACACTTACACGCACTTACATGCACTTACGTACTTACACGTACTTACACGCACTTACACGCACTTACACGCAGTTACACGCACTTACACGTGCTTACACGCACTTACACGCACTTACACACTCTTACACGTACTTACACGCACTTACACGCACTTACACGCAGTTACACGCACTTACACGTGCTTACACGCACTTACACGCACTTACACACTCTTACACGTACTTACACGCACTTACACGCACTTACACGCAGTTACACGCACTTACACGTGCTTACACGCACTTACACGCACTTACACACTCTTACACGTACTTACACGCACTTACACGCACTTACACGCAGTTACACGCACTTACACGTGCTTACACGCACTTACACGCACTTACACACTCTTACACGTACTTACACGCACTTACACGCACTTACACGCAGTTACACGCACTTACACGTGCTTACACGCACTTACACGCACTTACACACTCTTACACGTACTTACACGCACTTACACGCACTTACACGCAGTTACACGCACTTACACGTGCTTACACGCACTTACACGCACTTACACACTCTTACACGTACTTACACGCACTTACACGCACTTACACGCAGTTACACGCACTTACACGTGCTTACACGCACTTACACGCACTTACACACTCTTACACGTACTTACACGCACTTACACGCACTTACACGCAGTTACACGCACTTACACGTGCTTACACGCACTTACACGCACTTACACACTCTTACACGTACTTACACGCACTTACACGCACTTACACGCAGTTACACGCACTTACACGTGCTTACACGCACTTACACGCACTTACACACTCTTACACGTACTTACACGCACTTACACGCACTTACACGCAGTTACACGCACTTACACGTGCTTACACGCACTTACACGCACTTACACACTCTTACACGTACTTACACGCACTTACACGCACTTACACGCAGTTACACGCACTTACACGTGCTTACACGCACTTACACGCACTTACACACTCTTACACGTACTTACACGCACTTACACGCACTTACACGCAGTTACACGCACTTACACGTGCTTACACGCACTTACACGCACTTACACACTCTTACACGTACTTACACGCACTTACACGCACTTACACGCAGTTACACGCACTTACACGTGCTTACACGCACTTACACGCACTTACACACTCTTACACGTACTTACACGCACTTACACGCACTTACACGCAGTTACACGCACTTACACGTGCTTACACGCACTTACACGCACTTACACACTCTTACACGTACTTACACGCACTTACACGCACTTACACGCAGTTACACGCACTTACACGTGCTTACACGCACTTACACGCACTTACACACTCTTACACGTACTTACACGCACTTACACGCACTTACACGCAGTTACACGCACTTACACGTGCTTACACGCACTTACACGCACTTACACACTCTTACACGTACTTACACGCACT
This sequence comes from Penium margaritaceum, assembly GCA_023375785.1. Lineage (NCBI taxonomy): Eukaryota > Viridiplantae > Streptophyta > Zygnematophyceae > Desmidiales > Peniaceae > Penium > Penium margaritaceum. The sequence goes on along the minus strand of SZWC01034246.1, from coordinate 4,730 downwards.
TACACGCACTTACACGCAGTTACACGCACTTACACGTGCTTACACGCACTTACACGCACTTACACACTCTTACACGTACTTACACGCACTTACACGCACTTACACGCAGTTACACGCACTTACACGTGCTTACACGCACTTACACGCACTTACACACTCTTACACGTACTTACACGCACTTACACGCACTTACACGCAGTTACACGCACTTACACGTGCTTACACGCACTTACACGCACTTACACACTCTTACACGTACTTACACGCACTTACACGCACTTACACGCAGTTACACGCACTTACACGTGCTTACACGCACTTACACGCACTTACACACTCTTACACGTACTTACACGCACTTACACGCACTTACACGCAGTTACACGCACTTACACGTGCTTACACGCACTTACACGCACTTACACACTCTTACACGTACTTACACGCACTTACACGCACTTACACGCAGTTACACGCACTTACACGTGCTTACACGCACTTACACGCACTTACACACTCTTACACGTACTTACACGCACTTACACGCACTTACACGCAGTTACACGCACTTACACGTGCTTACACGCACTTACACGCACTTACACACTCTTACACGTACTTACACGCACTTACACGCACTTACACGCAGTTACACGCACTTACACGTGCTTACACGCACTTACACGCACTTACACACTCTTACACGTACTTACACGCACTTACACGCACTTACACGCAGTTACACGCACTTACACGTGCTTACACGCACTTACACGCACTTACACACTCTTACACGTACTTACACGCACTTACACGCACTTACACGCAGTTACACGCACTTACACGTGCTTACACGCACTTACACGCACTTACACACTCTTACACGTACTTACACGCACTTACACGCACTTACACGCAGTTACACGCACTTACACGTGCTTACACGCACTTACACGCACTTACACACTCTTACACGTACTTACACGCACTTACACGCACTTACACGCAGTTACACGCACTTACACGTGCTTACACGCACTTACACGCACTTACACACTCTTACACGTACTTACACGCACTTACACGCACTTACACGCAGTTACACGCACTTACACGTGCTTACACGCACTTACACGCACTTACACACTCTTACACGTACTTACACGCACTTACACGCACTTACACGCAGTTACACGCACTTACACGTGCTTACACGCACTTACACGCACTTACACACTCTTACACGTACTTACACGCACTTACACGCACTTACACGCAGTTACACGCACTTACACGTGCTTACACGCACTTACACGCACTTACACACTCTTACACGTACTTACACGCACTTACACGCACTTACACGCAGTTACACGCACTTACACGTGCTTACACGCACTTACACGCACTTACACACTCTTACACGTACTTACACGCACTTACACGCACTTACACGCAGTTACACGCACTTACACGTGCTTACACGCACTTACACGCACTTACACACTCTTACACGTACTTACACGCACTTACACGCACTTACACGCAGTTACACGCACTTACACGTGCTTACACGCACTTACACGCACTTACACACTCTTACACGTACTTACACGCACTTACACGCACTTACACGCAGTTACACGCACTTACACGTGCTTACACGCACTTACACGCACTTACACACTCTTACACGTACTTACACGCACTTACACGCACTTACACGCAGTTACACGCACTTACACGTGCTTACACGCACTTACACGCACTTACACACTCTTACACGTACTTACACGCACTTACACGCACTTACACGCAGTTACACGCACTTACACGTGCTTACACGCACTTACACGCACTTACACACTCTTACACGTACTTACACGCACTTACACGCACTTACACGCAGTTACACGCACTTACACGTGCTTACACGCACTTACACGCACTTACACACTCTTACACGTACTTACACGCACTTACACGCACTTACACGCAGTTACACGCACTTACACGTGCTTACACGCACTTACACGCACTTACACACTCTTACACGTACTTACACGCACTTACACGCACTTACACGCAGTTACACGCACTTACACGTGCTTACACGCACTTACACGCACTTACACACTCTTACACGTACTTACACGCACTTACACGCACTTACACGCAGTTACACGCACTTACACGTGCTTACACGCACTTACACGCACTTACACACTCTTACACGTACTTACACGCACTTACACGCACTTACACGCAGTTACACGCACTTACACGTGCTTACACGCACTTACACGCACTTACACACTCTTACACGTACTTACACGCACTTACACGCACTTACACGCAGTTACACGCACTTACACGTGCTTACACGCACTTACACGCACTTACACACTCTTACACGTACTTACACGCACTTACACGCACTTACACGCAGTTACACGCACTTACACGTGCTTACACGCACTTACACGCACTTACACACTCTTACACGTACTTACACGCACTTACACGCACTTACACGCAGTTACACGCACTTACACGTGCTTACACGCACTTACACGCACTTACACACTCTTACACGTACTTACACGCACTTACACGCACTTACACGCAGTTACACGCACTTACACGTGCTTACACGCACTTACACGCACTTACACACTCTTACACGTACTTACACGCACTTACACGCAGTTATACGCACTTACACACACTTACACGCACTTACACGTACGTATACGTACTTACACGTACTTACACATACTTACACGCACTTACACGTACTTACACGCACTTACACGTACTTACACGCACTTACACACACTTACACGTACTTACACACACTTACACGTACTTAAACACAGTTACATACACTTACACGCACTTATATGCACTTACACACACTTATACGCACTTAGGCGCACTTACACACAGTTACACGCTGTTACAAGCACTTACACGTACTTAGATGTACTTATATGCATTTACAAGTACTTACACGCACTTACATGCACTCACACACACTTACACGCACTTACACGCACTTACACGCACTTACATGCAGCTACATATTTACACGTGATTACACGCACTTACACGCACTTACACACACTTACACGCACTTACACGCACTTACACGCACTTACATGCAGCTACATATTTACACGTGATTACACGCACTTACACGCACTTACATGCACTTACACGCACTTATACACACGAATACGAACTTACACACACTTACTAGAACTTACTCACACTTAGACATACTTACACGCACTTACACACACTTACACGCACTTATACGCACTTACACGCACTTACACATACTTACACGCACTTACACGCACTTACACGCACTTACACGTACCTACACACACTTTCAAGCACTTACACGCACTTACACGCACTTACACGAACTTGCACTTACACGTACTTATACGCACTTACACGCAATTATACGCACTTACAAGCACTTGCAAGAACTTACACGCACTTATACGCACTTACACGCAGTTGCACGCAGTTACACGTACTTACACTCACTTACACGTACTTATACTCACTTACACGCACTTATATGCACTTATACACACTTACACACACTTACACGCACTTATACGCACTTACACACACTTTTACGCGTTTACATGCACTTACATACAATTTCACGCACTTACACGCAGTTACACGCACTTACACGTACATACACGCACTTACGTGTACTTACACGCACTTATACACACTTACACATACTTACACGCACGTACACCTACTTACACAGTATTCCACGCACTTACACGCACTTACACGCACTTACACGTACTTACATGCACTTACACGCACTTGCACGCACTTACATGCACTTACACACACTTACGCGCACTTACACACACTTACACACACTTACATGCACTTACACGCACTTATAAGAACTTACATGCACTTACACCCACTAACACGCAGTTACACGCACTTACACATACTTACACGCACTTACACGCACTTACACGCACTTACACGCACTTACACACACTTACACATACTTACACGTACTTACACATACTTATACGTACTTACACGTACTTATACGCACTTACACGCACTTATACGTACTCACACGCAATTACACGCAGTTATACGCAGTTACACACACTTACACGCACTTACATGCACTTACGTACTTACACGTACTTACACGCACTTACACGCACTTACATGCACTTACACGCACGTACACATACTTACACACACTTACATGTACTTACACATACTTACACGTACTTACACGCACTTACACGCACTTACACGCACTTACACGTACTTATACGTACTTACACGCACTTACACGTACTTGCACAAACTTCCACACACTTACACGTACTTACACGCACTTACACACACTTACACTCACTTACACGCAGTTAATTGCACTTACACGCTTTTATACGCACTTACACGAACTTACACGAACTTACACGCACTTATACATACTTACACACACTTACAAACACTTACACGTACTTACACACACTTACACGCACTTACATGCACTTACACGCACTTACACGTACTTACACGCACTTATATGCACTTACACACACTTACACACACGTACACGCAGTTACACGCACTTACACGCAGTTACACACACATACACGCACTAATATGCACTTACACGCACTTACAAGCACTTACACGCACTTACACGCACT
>SZWC01034244.1:0-18547 GCA_023375785.1 Penium margaritaceum | reverse complement strand
GCTTGTTACCCGTCGTGTGTTTCTCACTCACTTACGTCTAAACTTCCACGTTAACACCATTGCTTGCTTGGTGTCTTCCAAGCCTCACCCCAGCTGCTGCTTACTTGTCTAGCGCAGCAGCCTACAGAATGTAATGGTACAAATGCCCACACATGAGTTTTAGGGACTCATGTATGTCAGAGATGTAACACTTCCCCCACCCCCTTCCCCTTTTAGCCGCGACGGCCCGGTGTGCTAGCAGATGTAGGCCGGTGATGGCAAAAGAAGGCGTCGATCAGGTGACGTCTCAGAGGTCGCCGTAGGGCTCCCAGATGTGCGCGGTGTCGTAGATGTGCCACTTGATCGGATGTTTGGTTGTTTTTCCACGTTGTTGATGTTCAAGGATATCTTCAATGATGTACTCCGTAACCTCGTCCACTTGTACAAGAGGTGGAGGTGTGACATCTCTCGTGGATAAGTACATGTTTGGGTCCCAACAGTGCTTGAGTTTGCTAATGTGAAAGATAGGATGAATCGCCGTGCTATCGGGTAGCCAAAAGGTGAGCAACGACTGGGGTTGGCATTCGCTCGATCTCAAACCCTCCCAACCATAAGGGCTTGAACTTTGCAGAATCTTGTCCTCGAAGTTTGATATTCGCCAAGCTGAGGAGGACACGATCGCCTGCGTTGAACACGTCATCGTTGCGATGTCGTTTGGTTGTCTGCTTCATAGCTGCTTGCGTCTTAGCGAGGGTCTGTCATGTTTCCTCCCAGATGCTTGCGACGTCCCGACGGTGAATGTCAATCGCATGGATGTTGCTTTGACTTTTAAATCCAACCGATGTTGCGGGAATTCCGTTGTACACCACCTCGAAATGCATTGTACCAGTTGCGGTGGTAGTCACAGAGTTAAATGCGAGTTTGCAGATTGGCAGTTTTGGTCCCAAATCAGTGTCATGTGGCTCGCATAAAGTTCGCAGAAGTGCTTGTAGAGCCTCATGGGTTCGCTCACTTTGCCTGTCGGTCAGAGGATGGAACGACGTTGATAGCTGGATATGGATGCCATAGCGTGTCATCGGGTAACGCCAAAAATGGCCGGTGAAACGGCCGTCTCAGTCGTTGATGATGGTACGAGGTATTCCGGGCAACCGCACGATCTCATTTAGAAACAGTCGCGTTGTTCTTTCTGTGGTGATGGTGGTCGTCATCGGGACAAAAAGCGACATTTTGGAAATTCTGTTAACCACAACGATGATAGCGTCATACCCCTCGGGAGTGGCAGGCATCCCATCATGAAATCCATGCCGATGTCGGTCCACAGTTCCGTTGGAACGGGTAGGGGTTTAAGTAGACAATGTGGCCGCGTGCGACGATATTTTGTTTCTAACATGTGTTGCACGGTTTGTACAAGATTACCACGTTGTTCTGCGTCTTGTCCCGCCAGTAGCATTTTTCCAGTTTTTTTAGCGTCTTGTCCTTGGCGAAGTGTCCACGTAGGCCGGTGTCATGGTACTCCTCCAATAGCATCCATCGTACTCCCTCGACTGGAGGAACGACGACCTGGCGAGTGTATCGCCGTCCCCAGTAGGGGTCGTAGAACCAAAACTTGGTTTTGTCGTACCCGTTGAACTCCTTGTAAACCTTTGAAAATAACCTTGCGAGGTATGGGTCTCGTTCAACGAGCAACGTGCTGATCTCAGCCATCAAACGTGGTCACCGAATTAAACCATCCGCCGGATTTGTTTTTCTAGGCCGGTACTCGATGTCATGGTTGAAATTGGACCCAAGGAACTCCATCCATTGAGTTTTTTGACGGCTTAGATTTGGCGAGGTCTTGAGATGTTTCAGGGCGTGATTGTCGGTGGGGACGATGCATCGCAGGCATTCCAAGTAACACCGTCATGTCTTGAACACGTGCACAACTGCGAGCATGTCCTTCTCACGCACCGCGTAGTTAAATTATGGTCCTCATAGTTTTCTTGACATGTACGCAACCGGCTGTTCTCCATCGCCGTTGTCTTGGAGGAGAACGGATGTGATGGCTCGATCGGACGTATTGGTGGACATAATGTAGTCCACCGTTGGATCCGCCAATCGTAGGGCTGGCGCCGGGGTCAGGGTATTTCTTAAATATTTAAACTTTTCTTGTTCGTTGTCCCCCCAATTCAACTCAATGGTTTTCCAATTGAGATCGGAGAGAGGCACTGACACTAGGACGCAATCCTTCACGAATCAGCGATAGTAGTTACATAAACCCAAAAACACCTTGATGTCCCGAACATTTGTGGGCCTCGACCATTCAGTGCCTACCTCCACCTTTTTCGGGTCCATGGTGATCTGTCCGCCGTCCATGATGTGGCCCAAACACTCAGTTGAACTGTGACCAAAATCGCCTTTTGAGAGCTTTCCAAAAAACTTCTCCTTGTGAAATCTTGAGAACTTTTTAGAGATGTCCATTGTGCTCCTATACACTAGGATGTCGTCAAGATACACGATGACAAATTCATCAAGATACAGGTGAAAACATGTCGTTCATTGCCACCATGAAGGTTTCGGGAGAATTCGTGAGTCCAAACTGCATGACCATGAACTCGAAGTGCCCGTATCAGGTGCGGAATGTTGTCTTCTCGACGTCCTTATCATATGCACGGATTTCATGATAGCCGGTGCATAGGTTGATTTTGTTGAAAATTCGAGGCCCACGAAGTTAGTCGATACGATCATCTGCTTATTGGAGGGGATAGTGGTTCTTGATGATGATGTTGTTCAATGCTCAGTAGTCCATGCACATCCGTATCTCTCTTGTTTTCTTTTTCACAAAAAGTACTGATGCTACCTAGGGTGACGTGGAGGGTCGGATCAACCCCTATTTGAGCATCTCATCCAGTTTCTTCTTGATTTCAATCAACTCATGATCGCTCATTCGATAGGTCCCCTTTACCCTCCATCTGCTGTCTGGCTTCAGGTACATCTGATGGTCGATATTGGGTTGTAGTGATAATTCTCGGGGTAGTTTGTCAGGAAAAACCCCTTGGATCTCCTCGATGAGCTCAACAAATTCTCTTGGTACGGCTGTGAACTTGTCAAGTGTTGAGGCCATTGAGGTCTCATTGGCAGCTGTGATTTCTTCCACTTCCCTTGCTTCCACGTGGACTAGTCACGCTTCATGTATCAATTTACCACGTCCATAGATATCGGTTGGCGTTTTATGGCTGTCGCAACTTTCTCTACTGCTTCCACCTCTGTTGCTTTCCAAACCACCACTGTGTCGTCTGTCGCTTGACCAGAGGCAGGTGTCACTTTTTTCCATTAATGCTTACGTATACTGCTCCGCTGCTCTAGTCAACCTGAAAATAATGTTGTTACAGGAAATCTTGTCCAACGATGATTTTGTGATCACTCATTGGGCAAGTCCTCTAGACCATTGTGTTGTGCATATCTCCGATTTGCAGCCGGGGAGGTTCCCGAAGTCAACGAATCTACAATCATCCGTCGACGGTTTTTCTTCAAGTACTCTTGCAACGGTCTCAAAAACCAGCTTCCAAACCATGGCATTGCTAAAAAAAACTATGAGAAAATCCTCCGTCTAGTAGTGTCGGTACCGTTCTACGACTTTTACAATCCGTTTGCACTCATAGGAGTATCACTGGTTGGTCGTCCTCATACTCCTTGTCAAACTTTGCGATCTCACGAACCCTCGTCTGCGACAATGTGGGCCGCTCAGATGGGAGATCGGTCAGCATAGATTTTTCCAACCAGACAGGAGCCCCGTCGTCTACTCCTGTCCTTTGCCGTTTCCCGACACTTCACTCTTCTTCTGAGACTCTCTTCCCTTTTTGGCTTGTTGTTGACGCTTTTGGCAGTCGCGCAAAGTATGACATGGCTTCCCGCAAGTCGAGCAAAGTGGTTGATCACGCTCATTGACAGTATCAACCTCCATCAGAGACGAGGTTTCTGTTGGCTAAGACTTCCCTCCGCAACAATAAGGATTGTGGCCTTAGGGTCGCCAATCGTTTGATTCCAATATCCAAGCATTGTAGTTGACGCTATTGATTTGGTTGGCTGCTGCAATCATTCACGAAAGGTTGTGTTGGATGCCAAGAATGGTGATTGCTTGCCAAATGTATCACTTGAGGCAATTGTTGTAGTAGAAACACCGTTTGTCGGTGGCGAGGTCGATGTCGGTTATAAATTCACGGAAACGTCAAGTGTATTATGCTACACTGGAGTGATGATGCATACGTTGGAGTCCGTACCGTGTGTCAGACTTCTCATTCAGCTTTTAAAAGCAAGCGAGGATAGCACGCGCAAATTTGCTCCACTTTTCTGGTGGCATGAGACAGTCATGCCACATCAAATTTTTTTACTCTAGAGGTAGTACGGGTGCAGTCAACGATGTGAGAGCGGTCACGAAAGCCGTTGCTCCAGCTCCGCCGGTCTCTTGCTGTCATTGGATGGAGTTTAAATCAGACCACCAACTCAACACCGTGCCACGCAAAAGGGAGGCTGCAAGGTCAATTCTCTTTTTATCGTTGCTGACCCCAGCAGCAGTGAAGTATACCTCCACACTCGTCAGCCACATCCTGACCATCGGTCCCTGGGAGTTTGCGGGATCGAACTGCTCAGGAAGTTCCAGTCAAATCTGGGATTCACTGGAGAGTTGCAAGTTTTTTCTTGGCGAGCATTGCATCGCATGCAAGAGAAACTTGAAGATCCTCCATTGCTGCGTTGAGCTGTAGGTACAGATGGTTGTTGAGGCTCTCGAGTCCCGACAATTTCTGGTATAGGTCTTTGTTGATTCACGCTTGAATCATGGGGTCTTTGTTGATTCACGCTTGTCCCATATATGAGAATTAGTTCCTTCTCATACATGGACATCAAAACTTACCTCAACGGATGTATGAGAAGGAACTAATTCTAGGTTGAGGTAAGTTTTGATGGCTATGACCTTATCATTGAATAGTAGTTGATATCTTATCCAGCTGTCACAAATTCTTTAAAAAAAACTTGCGAATAGGGTTACATGTGTGAGAGGGATTATGCAAGGGCCTGAACATAAGTTTGAGCATGTGGTCTGGTTTGAAGGGCATGTGTAAGGGTATGAGCTTCAGGAGATCATGTTCCTAAAGTTCATATCCCTGCAGAACTTTAGGGGAAGGATCTCCTACACACAGGGCATCTTTCGTCTTCCAGTGTATGAAGAGGCCAGTATATTATGCTATTGTATGGAAGATGTACGCAGAGAGGGCAACCTTATTGGGGGATGTAAAGATCAATGTTGCAATTTCAGTGTACAAAACAAGGGCCATGTTTAGAGGAAGGACAGGAATGTTGTTTTGAAGGGCTCTAAACATTTGTGAAATGGGCACAAAGGCACAGACAGAGAGAATGTAAAAACTAGAAACTGGACAGCCTTTTCCTACATTGGAGTGAATGAAGATTGGATTGTTCAGGGTTACATTGAGAGGGAAATGTGTGGGGTTATGATTTTGTAGGATCTCAATCCACTAGAGGAAACTTGAGAGTAGGCCAAGATGGGACACAGTATGAAAGAGGTTGTTGTAATCAAGAAAATCATTGTGCAGGTGTGAGGTTAGACAGTGTAGGACAGCGAGGGCACAGAACAGCAAGAAAGAGAGCAGGGGAAAGGTGTAACCAGTGACGTGTAGAAGCATTTAACCAGCCATACTGGATTCTATTGGATGACTTTCATCAGTTCCGTACCAAAACTAGTGGTCACATGTGTACTAATGTAGGACAGGAGTGCTTGCATGGTTCAATGCACAGGTTGGGGTTCGGCCAAACTGTAAGGTTAGGGGTTTGCCAAGTCCCTCTAGTGGTTGCGTGGTATCAATCAACTCCCCACGTGCCATCAGAAAATCAACCACTGCAAGTCAAGCGTGAAAAATGGATGATGGGCATCTGACCCATTGAAATTCAATGACAAACATGGCTGATCACAAATTCTGGATGCAATCAATATGACAGCCTTCAACCAGGACTTGTGCAATCAATGCTTGCTGCATTGTTAGTTAGCATTGACTGTCATGAACATCTTTTGACAATGAATGGCAGCGTGCCAGAATTGTTGGGTTTCTAGGCCAAAATCCAGTTACCCGCCATGAAAAAAGAATGGGAATCATGTTTAGCATGAACCTAACATTGTAAACATCAGTTTCCCAAAACATTGTCCATCTAGTTAGATTTCGGGCTTTCTTTTTGCATAGGGACCACTACCATAAAGCCCGGTAGGTTCTCTTTCAATACATGAGGATTCTCAAAAGCCCAAAAACCGTTCTTGAACCTCATGAGGCAAGCCGCCGATGCAACGACCTCGACAAGGCGTTGCAGAGCGTGACCCAGGTGCAGATGCAGTAGCAAGCACAGCGCGCCGTAGGTACTGATGCCACTATGGGTGGCAACGGCGACTTGCCTACCTCGACGACTTTGGGGTCGGTCATGAACACGTCCTTTTCCCACAATGTGGAGATCTTCCGAAGGGGCGTGAAGCTGACCGACTAGCTCAATCGCATGGAGCACGTTCTATGTGTCCACAATGCTCCACTTAGGCAGTGGTACGACATTACCACGACGCGGCTTGAAGACAAGCTCTTCAAGTATGTGGTCAAGGAGTGGACTGCGCAGTAGCCGTACCTTGAGTGGGAGCCCATGCCATGGGAGGCCTTCTACACAATTATGCGTAAGAAGTGCACCCAGCGTGAGGAGGCGCAGCGCGCCTCCTACAAAATCAAGGACGTCAAGCAGCTGGGTAGCTTGCTCGAAGCCTATTTGAGCGAGTTCACCGCACTCGTGGAGGAAGCCGAAAGCTTCACCAAGGGTGATGGGACTTGGACCTTCAAGTACCCAGAGTGCATGTTCTTGGAGTGCTTACATGATGGTCTTGCCAGCAAGAAGCTGAAGGACAAGACCACCACAATGGCAACCGGCCAGGCTTGGACAAGCTAGAGGGCGTTGCGGGACTACATGAGTGAGGTGTATTCGGTGAACCCGAAGCACTACTCGGACGCACGGCCAAACGCCCGTGCACAACAAGGCCGCGACATGCGCATGGACGTTGTGGTGGATGGAGGAGCAGCTGGGTAGTGGGGCGGGGCCAAGGGCAAGTAGCCTCCAAACCCTCCAATCAAGAAGACTGGCGGGCACAAGACCCCAAACCACAAGCGCAGTCGCGATAATAAAAGCTGCAAACGGCGTGTGAGTGTCGCAACACAACATACCGCGACGGACTCTGCCACAACTGTATGCCGCCAGGTCACTTTAAGGCTCATTGCCCTGAGGCTGGTGGTGGTGGATAAGAGCCTGCGTCGTTAGCCGCAGCAACAGCACCTCATGGGGAGGGTGCAACACGAGGCCGCGGACAAGGGCGTGGACAGGGTCTCAGTCGCGGCAATGGGCTTGGCCGTGGTAATGAACAAGGCCATGGGATGGGTTTTCCCCACCCTTGAGTGACGTTCGTGGGGACCACTCACGGGTAAAATTGGACAAGGAGTGTGGATTCATATTTTCAGACAAGGATGTTAAACAATTTGAGTTTTTGACGAGTTCAAACTTCTATGTTGTTTCCTCCCCTCTTGCTGAACCTCTTTCTATATTTTTTTACCATCATTAACCACTAAAACCTGCATCCTCACACAAGATGCGTGATCGGACATGCCTAGAGGTGGCAACACCAACCATTTTGCAAGTGTTGTGTGATAGAGTGATTGAAGAAGACACTCTCAAAGTGATGAGTTCAATCACGTTTGTCGTACCTTTGGTCAACGACTTTGACCCACTCAAATGTTAAGACTAGAAAGTGCTAGCCAAATTCACACGTGCCCACAAGATGTGGACTCAAATAGGTGAATCATGGGAGTTGCAGCATCTATAGTATAGATTCCGTGTTAATCACAAACTCGTTTTGACATCGTCGAGCATGTTCACTCCAAAGAGTGGGGGCAACATGACGATATAGTTCAAAGGACACCTAGGTGGTGCTCCCGTGAACGTACTTGCTCACACTAGAGGAGATGACTCCTTTGTCAGTCTTGGCTTTACCCGACAGGTTGGCCTTAAGTACGAGCCATTGAATGGCACAGTTCTTGTCGGTGAAAGTCATGCATTACCCATTATTGGTACCTAAAAAGCAAAATTTTGTATTCAAGCATACCCATAGAGTGTTACATTGAATATGGTCAACCTTCTTGACCTGTTTGACGTGGTGTTAGGCGATCCCTGGCTCCATGTAAACAAGGCTCTAATGTGTTTTGAATGAAAGCATTCCTACGAAAAGGACAACGTCGATTTACGCTGATTCTAAGTGCGGAATTGTCGCCGACTTGACTCATAGTCCTTGCAAGCTTTTCTGTGATGCAGGTCAAAAGAAGTATTCAACAAAGTTGTCGATAGTTCTTGGCTCAGCTACAGAAAGTGGAGGACAACGTGAAGGAATAAATACCACAAGAGATCAAAACTCTATTTGGAGTTATCGAATGTATTCCAAGACCCCCCGACTGGGATTCCGCTAGAAAGACACATGGACCACACGATTCCGCTGCAACCGGAGGCGACTCCTCCATTCAGACCCATGTATCGCCTTAGTCCAATAGAAAGGCAAGAGGCCAAACGCCAAATCAAAGAGTATCTTGGAAAGTGGCGGATTGAGCCAAGTAACTCGTCGTACGGTGCGCCGATCCCTTTTGTGAACAAAAAAGATGGTGGTTTACGCATTTGTGTGGACTATCATGCGCTGAACAAGTTGACGGTGAAAACTCAATTCCTTTCATCGCGGATTGAGGACTTGTTTGACCAAATCCAAGGGACAAAAGTATTCTCATTGCTGGAATTGTCTCAAGGGTGCCATCAAACTCACATCACGGAAGATGATGTGCCCAAAACTGCATTTCGAACGCACATGGGATACTATCGATTCCGGGTGTTATGCTTCCTACTAACGAACACCCCGGCAACTTTCCATGGAGAAATGAACCGAACGTTCGCCAAACAACTCGGTCAGTTTGTCCTGGTTTACCTGGATGACATCCTAGTTTTCTCCAAATCCATGGACGAGCACATAGAACATCTGCGCAAAGTCCTTGAGATCCTTCGAGAACGAAAGTTCTACGCAAAAATGAGCAAGTGCAAGTTTACATTAGATGAGCTCGAATACCTTGGATACATCGTCGGCAAGGACGGCATCCGTGTCGACCCACAAAAGGTCCAAGCCATGGTGGACTGGCCACGCCTAGGAAATGTTGGGCAGATTCGGTCTTTCCTCGGCCTTGCAAACTACTTTCGACGGTTTATGCAAGGGTATTCGACCATAATAGCACCGCAAACCAGGCTCACGTGAAAAGATGTGCGTTGGGAATGGACATCTGATTGTGAGAATGTCTTTCTCAAAGTCAAAGAGCTTCTATCCAAAGCGTCCGTCCTAGCTGTCTCAGATCCATCGCAATTGTGGGAGGTTTGATGTGATGCGTCGGCAAAAGGACTCGGAGTTGTCCTCATATAGAACGGTCACCTAGTTCCATATGAGAGCCGGAAGCTCATTCCCGCAGAAACGCGGTAAAGGACTAGGGATCAAGAGCTCCTTGCCATAGTACACGCTTTCAAGATGTGGTGTTGCTATCTCGAGGGTGTTGAAGGGGGTGTTACGGTCGTGACTGACCATAACCCATTGGTGTTTTTCCAAACACAACCAAACCTGTCAAGGCAGCAGACGCGTTGGAGCGAATACCTGAGTCGATTCTTGTTCACATGGGAATACCGGCCTTGACGCATCAATGTGGCCGATCCACTAAGCCGACAGCCTGTGGAAGTTGAGGCAACCAACGAGGCCAGTGGGTATTTTTTGGCCATTGCGACAGCAACCGTACAAACGCCAGAGCCCCTTACACCTCTGTAGCAACCACCTCGAGAGAGTGTCCACTACAACGGTTTTGTAAACAGAATCCGGATGGGATACTGTGTGGATTCTTGGTTTCAAGACTCTTGAAACCTAGACAAGTACAGATTGGTGGAAGCCACAAAAATCTCTTGGCACGGAGAATAAGTTGTTATGCCAGACTCGGGAGACCTTCAAGCAAAGATTATTTCCCAGTTCCACGAACCGCCGGTCGCAGGTCATGTGGGACCTTGAAAGACCGGACAGGCACTCTCACACCATTATTGGTGGCCGGGATGGATTGTCGATGTCCGTAAGTATTGTATGACATGCAATCCATGTCTTCGGGATAAGGCTAGTAACAAGAAGCCTGCTAGGCTCCTCGAACAGCCTCTCATTCTTGGGACACCATGGGAGTGCATTAGCATGGACTTCATTAATGGTCTTTCGGACATGGCTCGTGACCACCATGCAAGACTAGTGGTTGTAGATCTTCTGACGAAGATGAAGCACTTCATTCCTCCTACCACTGATGTGAACGCAGAGGAGACCACTTGTCTCTTCTTTGAGGGTGTCGTAAACTGCCACGGCTTGCCGTTGCGCATTATTTCTTATCGAGATCCAAATTTTTCTAGTACGTTCTGGCAAAAGATGCACGCGTACTTCAGCAGCATGTCGCAAATATTGATAGTGTTTTACCCTCGAACTGATGAACAAATAGAGCGCATGAACTGCACTCTGGAACAAATGCTCCGCATGTACGTTGACCCAGCCATGAATGACTGGGACGAATTCCTAGCACCAGCAGAGTTTGCGGTGAATAACTCGGTGAATGAGTCTACATAGTTGACACGGTTTGTGTTGAATAGTGGTCGACATCCAGTGGTGCCCTCTTCATTGGTGAAGAGTAGGAGTAGAGGAGGACGGGTTCCTTTTGCTCAAGCCTTTGCCGAGCGCATAGACTCCTAGTTACAGGAGGTAAGGATTCACCTTCAAGCTACTCGGCAACGACAAAAGGCATATGCCAACAAAAGTCGCCGTGAGGTCTCGTTTGACATCGGTGACAAAGTGTTGCTTAGCACTAGGAATCTTTGGCTGAAGTCGCCAGGGGCACGAAAACTTCTATCGAAGTGGATTGGGTCATTTCCCATTGTTGCACACATCAGGCCGGTGGCATACCGATTGCTTCTTCTTCTGAGTATGAAGATACATGACGTGTTTCATGTGAGCCTGATGGCTCCATACATGACATAGGGCACCATTCAGCCACCACCAGCAGTCCTTGCTGCCGACGGCCAATACGAGGCTTATCTTCTACTCCATCGCCAAGAGCGTACACTTCGTTTGCGAGTTGTTAGGGAATACCTCGTTCATTGGGCAGGGTGTGGACCTGAATATAACTCATGGGAGCCCGAATCTCAGTTTCCCACAGGGGTGATCAACGAGTATTGGAACGAGCTACCAGCTCGCACTAATCGACGCGTGTCAAGGGGCACCACCTAAACGCGGAAAAAGTGAACAAGGGCAACATTCATGGACTGCAACCATAGGGGATTGGGGACGCCAAACATGGTTGTCGCGCGGAAGCTCTAGTCTAAAGGGGGGAGGTCGCTAGCCGTGCAGACCGACAAGCTGCAACTTAGGTCCCAGTGCCATGCACGTGTTCATGTTTAGCTGGTGATTGAAATCAATAAGTTTTCTCTTACACTGTTGATGACTCACTTGCCGAGAATCCTTCCTGGTTTTCATGAACCGAGACGATTCATGAGAATTGGGGAGGAATGTAGCGTGAGGGACGGTTTGGCCCTCCCTCCTCGCTGAAGCGAGGGGTGGTTGCACACCATCCCTTCTGTCAGCGAGGGCTAGCCGACAGCCAGCACTTTTCCCGCCGCTGGCCAGCCGCCAGCCGTCGATCGCAGCCTCAGCCCAATCGGCGGCTGAGGGGCCACGAGGGCCTTGAGGGCTAGGCCTCGTGGCCTTGTGCCCTCACCCCCGCTTACCCTCCTCGCAAGCAAGCAAGCGAGGACAAGGGAGGGGGGCGAGGGACAAGAGGCAAGAGAGACTCGAGGGTCCTGGCACACGAATTACCATCATGCCTCGCACACGACGATTTCGCGCAAGAACGTCAAAAATGCAAATCGAAGTTTGTTTGCGACAAACTTTGACAGTAAAATAACAGAATAAATCATGCAAAAGCACGCGTTCAAGGTAAAAACCCTTGGTTTGGGTCCCAAAACCAGGGGTAAGGCTAAAAACGGAAATGGGCCTCCAGAGACTCAAAATATTCGAGTCTCCCTACTCTGGGTCGTTAATGATGATTGCCCTTCACCCCTGCAAAGAGGGCAAACCCCTGACGCGGACCGAGAATGCCATTCTGCGAAATCCAACTATGACTTCAGAGTAGGAGCTGGAGGTTCCGGCCCGTTATAGAGGAATACGTTGGAGAAAAG
This sequence comes from Penium margaritaceum, assembly GCA_023375785.1. Lineage (NCBI taxonomy): Eukaryota > Viridiplantae > Streptophyta > Zygnematophyceae > Desmidiales > Peniaceae > Penium > Penium margaritaceum. Next base: position 6,232 of record SZWC01034244.1, on the reverse strand, counting down.
AAACATTTCTTCTTTAGGCATGTCCGCAACCTCGAGCTGATTCGGCGCCAGTTTTCCACCACAATTTCCTCGTTTGAGGGGTTTTTTCACTGAAGATTCTGCATGAAATCAAAGTTGGTGGAAAGGATCTACAAGCTTACTCATCGACCGATGACTCCACAACGATTAGCCATACCTTTGTATTGGCCATTACATCGGCATCTCAGATAGTTAGACAGATGATTAGCGGGTCTCAATAACATTGTCTTTGGATTGTGGTACAAACTTGACATGAGAACACATTCTCATCTTTGGATAGACATGCACTATCAAAACAGGCACCTTCCTTTTTCTCATCACTCTGCATTGGTACGTAGCACAAGTAGCACAGTTCAGATGTATTTACCCAATCCCTTATTAGGATTAAGTTTCTATTTTTTGCACGCGTTCTGCGTGTGCAAAACATAGAATACCCAAAGATCGAATTGGGAGTTTGCGGGTTGGAAAGAGAACATGGTCAATGCTCAATCACAATTCTTGCAAGGGAGAGGTGGCTCTCTTTCCTTCCTTCTCTGGGACTCTGTCGGTGACGCATGTCGTAATTGAGCGTGATAATGTGATAGGTGTATGTGGAATTTTATTGTTGCTCCTGGCATATGGGTGTCACACTTTTTGTTTATATGGTATCTGGGTATACACTATTATGTGATTCGGAAGCGTAGATGGTGAACAAGGAAAGATGCGGAGCAGGAAATGGATTGAGAATGTGGGACACTTAAGCAATACATCATTAGCGGGAAGTCTATTTCGATGACAAGTGTCGTGTTCGTCAAACAAATGCATACAATATCAGGAATGAGAACAAGGCATACGTCGGGTCATTGGTACTCGAGCCGAGCAACACTTGCAGAGTCACACCATGACTGGCTACTTTGAGAAGCTCCACTGAGAAATCGGAAGTCTTGGAGAAAATCAAGGCGATGTTTTACAAAGATCCAGCATCGTCGAGAAGTTGAACTGACACTATCAAAACATCGATGCTGTTCGCAACGGTGGATTCTTCAATAAGGTGGTCGAAGTTGGTTAGAACTTTGGAGACGAAACATCGCAGTGCATGGAAGTTGGCCAAAATGCCCTCGGCCGGTCGATGTACAAATCCAGAAATCACCAGTGGGCCGTGAAAGTAATGACAATAATGCCCACGTGCAAGTATAAGGGACCTGTGTACATCTGGTACATACCACTTCTCCCTCTTTTAACCGCGTCGTCCTGGTTCATTACGCTGTTGTAGCCGGTGACAGCGGAAATAGCTATCGATCAGATGACCAAAATCTTGTAGGTTGTCATAGGGCTCCCAAATTTTGTGCGCCATGTCGTAGCCATGCTATGTAACTAGATACTCTATAGACTTTCCATGTTGTTTCTGTCCGACGATGTCCTCGATGTTGTACTCCGCTTCACTGTCCATGTGGACCAGAGAGGGTCGAGGAGCATCTCGGTCCAGAAATTTCTCACCTGGGTCGCGGCAGTGCTAGAGTATGCTAATGTGGAAGATCGGGTGTATTGCCATGGAGTGAGGGAGTTTGAGTTGTGCAACCACTGGGGTTTGCATGCGCTTGATCGCAAATGGCCACAACCACCGTGATTGGAGCTTTGTAAATTCTTGTTCGTGGAGTTTTATGTTCGCGGAGTTGAGGAGGACCATGTCGCCATCGGCAAAGACGTCTTCGTTGCGATGCCTGTCAACAGCTCGCTTCATTGCCATATGTGTCTTTGAGAGGACCTGTTTTATATCTTCCTTGACGCTGGGTAAATTGCAGCGATGGATGTTGACCACAAGTATGTTGCTCTGACTTTGTAATGCTACGGATGTGGCGAGAAGTATCATAAATCACTTCAGACGGTACTTTACGGGTTGTGGTGGAAACGGTGGAGTTATATTCACATTTTGTGGTTGGCAGTTCTGCAGCCCAGTCGGTTAGGTGAAGCTCGCATAATGTGCAGAGAAGCTAATTGAGAATTTGGTTGGTGCACTCGGTTTGGCCGTTGGCTTGTGGTTAGAACGGCGTCGAAAGTGGAATTCGAATTCCGTATCGCGTCATCAGTTTGCATCAGAAATGGCTCATGAATTGACCGTCCGTGTCACTCGTGATGGTATGCGGTACGTTGTGTAGCTGCACTATGTGGTTGAAGAAAGGCAGTGCAGTACCCTCCATGGTCACCGTTGATGTCGTCGGGATGAAGCGCAACATTTTGGAAGATCTGTCGACGATCGTGAGGATGGCGCCATAACCCTCGGGTGTCACACGTCGTCCGGTGATAAATTCCATCGAGATGTCACACCATGTCTCCGTCGGAATGGGTAACATCTGCAACATTCCGGGTGGCCGCGTGCCTTGTGCGAACTGCGCATCTTGCTCCTCAATCGTCGGAGTCATTGCCAAAGACCCGCTGCTGGTCGTCGGTTGCACTTGCTCCAATCACGTCATAGTCGTGAAGTCTGCATGCAAGATGCATTGTTGAATTGTACAATGTATTCGTTTGGATGGGTGAAGTCGTTGGTTCCCCCTCCAGCAACGCTATGCTCTGATACCAAGTGTTATGCCAGTCGGAAGCGTAGATGAACAGGGAAATATGCAGGACAGAACATGATTTGGGAGTTTGGAACACTATAACAATTTAAAACTAGTGGTAAGTGTAGTTCAATGACAAGTGTTGTGTTCATTGAACACATGTATACAATTTCCGGAATGAGAATGAGGCATATGTTGGGTCATCGGCGCTCCAGCCGAGCAACGCGTGCAAATTTGCGTCGAGAGCGGCTGCATCGAGAAGCTCCACCAAGAAATTGGGGGTCTTTGAGAACAACGAGGCGTGGTTTTACAAAGATCTAGCGCCATCGAAAAGTCGAACGACAATATCAAAATATCAATTTTCTTGTGATGCTTTTGTCCATTCTTCTGGAAGATGGTCGAAGTTGGTCGAAACTTCGAGAACAAAACATCGTCCAGCGGAGCAGTTGGCCAAAATGCCCTCAGTCAGTCGACGTAAAAATACAGAATCCACCAGGCGGCGGGCCATGAAATCAATGACAATAATGCCCACGCGCAAGTATTAGCAACCCGTGTACGTCTGGTACTGAACACACACATCTTATTAAAATGCTTAATAATATAATTCCTGTTGACTTTAACAGTTTTGTCTCCTTGATGCATCTTTAATTTTCACACTCTTCTCATCAATATTCTATCTCTTGTAAAAAGACTCTATAGTGAGCCGGTGGCACAAGTGGGACTTCTTCTTATAGAAGATCTTGGATTCCTACCACTTGATACAGCTAACGTCTCAAAGTTGAAAGTCAAGTTTTAATCCCATGAAGAACTGTATGTACAAAGAAACCAATCCATTGTCCTCCTCCTTATAAAGGGGAGGTCCTGCCATCAATTTTTGAGTAGGAACTACCTTTGTCGATGAATGCACTTCTTGCGAGGGGGTCTAGATCATGGGACCACTTAATATGAAATTCATATTTTTTGCTCAATGTGTACCATTACGATGTGCTCGTTCCGTATAAATTTATTTGAACATTGAATCCAAGTTTAAGCTAAGTTAAGTGACCTTCCTTGAGTACCAATATAGTGGTCCGTGATGAGAAGGGTTTGAATCCTACGTGCTTGTCACTAGGATGGATTTCCCTCGTGGTGTGGAGGAGTTTGTTGTTGCAAGCCCATGTGACTAAATCAGTTACCGGGAAATTTGATGAGGAAAAGCTCGAGGCCTTCACTTAGCCCAGGGTGACATCTTATTTGGATCATTATCCATGAATATCACCAACCACAAACATGGGTCTTTTCTATTAGATATTGTAAATGTGAATCACGGTGACTTCTGGCCTCAAGGAAAAATCTACTCAGGGTACATGCCAAATTTCCAAAGATTTTCTCTACCATTGTGCCTGAACTAGTTGATTTTAGTATCCATACTGGTTGTTTACATTGTTAATCAATAAATCTTCCTGATCCATGGTCTGTTACATTTGTTCTTGGAACTCTTGAAGTATTATTGGTGTAGGTTAACCCTCCACATCACAGCTTACCCAGACAGAATGTGTTCCTCCGTGATCGGTGCTGACACCCTTCTCGTGCAAGGCCAGAAGCCTATGAAAAACCAGCCTTCCTATAGCTCTCTGGAATCAGGAACCATGAGACTTCAGCATGGAAAGCCACAATAAGGCAGGTTTCTTTGCCACCAGTTAGTTCATGCGCCATGATGTAACATGGAGTCGGTGTTGTGCTTTAGGTCAGCTACATGATTCGAATACATTTGCTCCAGATCTAACACGGATGCAACAGTTTCCAACATCCTCAAGAAAACTATTGAAGCAAAGCCTAATTCATTCACTGCCCAAACCATTGTCTTGTAAAGGATTGTGTCCAGGACAAACCCCAAGCCACTTTTTGTTGCTGACACATAGGCTGCTCTTAACTGCATCCAAGGAATCCATTTTTCAAGATGAAAAGAAAGAGAACATGACAGTTTCAACGCTAGAAATGTCTCAACTGCAGTGGAATACCTCTAGAATAATGGCTCATCATTGTAGATCAAAAGTTCATTCTTTTGTTTTCAGGACCTTGAGGTAACAAAAAAATTGGTATAACGGTGTAGTTTTAGGAAACTTGTGCATTGTTTACAAGGTTATTGCCTTGCAATAACAAAACGGGTACAACTGCATGTAATCATGGTCATTAAAATGTCTTGTTGTGGTTACTTCCATTTGAAATAGGTTCTTTTGTGATAGAAGATTTAAGCCATGGTTCTCATGATCTTGGTCATCTTATGCACACATGGGGAAAAGAAATGGGATAACAGATTTTCAAGGGCCAAATTGTTCAGATGAGAGTCACACTTTGCGTTCTATGGGTACAGCACTGGCAAAAAATCTCGGATAAGCTCAGCGTAAAATCATTCTCGCTTGGGGCATGCACCGCCAGACAAGCAAAGAATGAGAAGTACATGGGGACATTGCCACCACATGAGAATTGCGAGGGAGTAAATTTTGTTCTTGGAAACACAAACTCCCTAGTATGTTTTGAGATTTTTCTACGTTTGGTGCGGGAAGAGCCCGCATGAAACATAACACCCTACATCGTACTGTGGGATTTGCGTGTTGGAGAAGGAAAGAAAGAAGAAAAAAAAGGCATAATCGCTCCCTCGTGATCAACCTAGAACAACCTTCTTTCGGTTTTTCTTTAGAAACACAAATCCCATGTTTTGTGATGCAAACCGAAATCAAACCCTACCCTAATTTGAATTCCGGGTTTTAGGTTTATAGTTTTGTGTCGGCTCCTTCTGGCCGCTACGGTAGCACGGCCCAGAAGGTTCCCTTTCAACTCGTGGGGAGTCTTGAACTCCCCTAAAAATTTGCACAAACCTCTCTCTGCTAGCACCAAAAACCCTTGAATAGAGGTGTTTGTAATTCTTGCGGGTGATGCCACGTGTCATGCGTCATTGATGCATGGCATGCGGCCTCGACATGCTCCCTTGTTATTGGCGTCTCTGTAGCGGCAGTTGGTGGGAAGTTATGTTTTCTCTTGCTCAACGACTAGTGGATGAGCTTTTCAGTTCCAAAAACTGGGCGTATGCGTCTTGCATCCACTTTTCAAAGAATTACTCACCAATGAACACAGGATCAAAAGTCCTCCCCCCCCCAAGCATCCCAATGAACAAGCGGACGGCTGAACACCGGCTCCGAATGTCAGCCATGGAGATGAACTGTGCTGGAGTGGCCATAGCATGCCGAGAAAGCCCTCCATCGCCAGCTAGAGCACTGGAGCTGGCACATTTTGGGGAGAATAATCACTGTAAAGCCCACAAAAAAGAAACTTCCACCCTCAAATGTATACGTAGAATCATAATTATCTGAAAGTAGGGTGCAAGTGTGGGGTGATCTGACGCCTACCTTTGTTGTAACCCAGTGTGGAATAGTAGAGAAGAAACTCAGTCATCCCAAGGGACAGGCATCCTGAAATTGAAGTGTGCTACATCCACAAATTGAGGCTTATCTGTGCCGTAAGACAAGGATCCAATCTGAAGAAATGAGGAGACTATGACCAATTCTTCATCGTCTTCTTCATCTTCTTCTTCTTCTTATTTATCTCATTTTTCTTCTCCTTCTTCTTCTTCTTCTTCTTCTTCTTCTTTTCTCTCTCCCCCCATCCTCTCTCTCTCTCTCTCTCTCTCTCTCTCTCTCTCT